>JAGWEN010000356.1:22370-110850 GCA_018703685.1 Orius laevigatus | reverse complement strand
GTATTTATTAATTTTTTTTCATTTTCCTGTAACCTTGAGTAAAAATTCTCTGGGAAAGACGACGAAAATTGATCGAAATTAAAGGCTCCTCCGTCCTTCTCCGCGTTTTTCTCTCATCTTCCCACATCTTTTGTCCGAGAGTCCTCCTCGGACTCCCCCCGCGCCTCCCTCCCCTAGGGAGGGTGAACCCGAAGGTTGGGCGGGAGGGAATTTTAATGATTTTTTTCCCGCGTGTGTGTCCGAAAGACAATGCTCGCGTGTTTCACAGTCGGATGATCGCCTGGGAAATTATTTTTAGAAGACATCCCATTTTTTTTCTTCTTCTTTACGATTCCCAAACGTTACATTGTCGTTTACTACCTTTTCAAGATCGTCTGGAAGCAGATTCCTAAAAAAAAAAAAAAAAAAAAAAATTTCGAAAATTTAGAAGATACCTATATTAACATTTAACAGTATAATGGGAGTGGACTAAGTGGATTATCAAACCTATATAAAGGATTAAGTAGTACTAATGGAGAGATTAAACGAGAGTTTAGAGGGATTAATCGAGTATTTTGAGGAAATAATCTAGATTTTTGAGGGATTAAGCGAGTATTTTGGGGATTAAACGAGTATTTTGGGGATTAAGCGAGTATTTTGAGGGATTAAGCGAGTATTTTGAGGAATTGAGCGAGTATTTTGAGGGATCAAGCGAGTATTTTTGAGGGATTAAGCTAACATTTTGAGGGATTAATCTAAGTTTTTGAGGGATTGAGCGAGTGATAGGTTGGTTATGGGGATTAAAGAAGGAAAATGAGAGATTAAGCCAATACGATATGAGGGATTAAGTTATTTTGACAGTTTTGAGGGATTAGTCGAGTATTTTGGAGATTAAGCGAGCGTTTTGAAGGATTAAAGGAGTATTTTGGGGATTAAGCGAGCGTTTTGAGGGATTGAGCGAGTATTTTGAGGGATTAAGCGAGTATTTTGGAGAATAAGCAAGCATTTTGAGGTATTAAGCGAGAATTTTGAGGGATTAAGCGATCAATTTTGAGGGATTAAGCTAGCATTTTGAAGGATTAAACGAGTATTTGAGGGATTAAGCGAGTATTTTGATGGATTAAGCGAGTATTTTGGAGATTAAGCGAGTATTTTGGAGATTAAGCAAGCAATTTGAGGGATTAAGCAAGCATTTTGAGGATTAAGCAAGCATTTTGAGGGATTAAGCGAGAATTTTGAGGGATTAAGCTATCATTTTTGAGGGATTAAGCGATCATTTTTGAGGGGTTAAGCGATCATTTTTGAGGGATTAAGCGAGTTTTTGAGGGATTAAGCGAGTATTTGAGGGATTAAGCGAGTGTTTTTGAAGGATTAACATCATATTTTGAGGGATTAAACAAGTATTTTGTGGGGTTTAACGGATTAAGCGAGTGATAGGTTGGTTATGGGGATTAAAAAAGGAAAATGAGAGATTAAGCCAATATGATATAAGGGATTAATTTATTTTGACAGTTTTGAGGAATTAGTCGAGTGATTGGTGGGTTATGGGGATTATGAAAGCTATATGGAGGATTAAATTGTAATATTTGAGGCATTAAATGATGGGATTAAGAAAGCCATACAATAAGGGATTAAGAAAACAATATAATGAGGGATTAAGTTAGTAAAATTTGAGGGATTAAGTGAGTATTTCGACTATTTTGAGGGATTAAGCGAGTGATAGGTGAGATATGGGGATTAAGAAATCAAATAATGTAGGATTAAGTTAGTAAGTTTTTTAGGGATTAAGTATTTAGAGGGATTAAGCGGAGATTTCCGATTTTGATCGACCTAGAAAATGACCGATTTTAGGAGATATAACGGACTAAACGACCTATTTAGGAGATATTAATTTATTTTATTTTATTTTTTTCAGATGTGATCTCCAAACGGGAAAATGATGGATCCGTATGACATCCCGTCTCCTCAGGAGGAGCCTCAAGGTAAACTGAGCTTTCTGATCTTTCTCCCCAACATATCTCCAGAATTAGGAGATATAAGCAATTTAAGGGAAAATTGGTTTTGATGGATCATATCTCCTAATCAACTCATCTAAGAAAAAATTGGTTTTTAATCGAATATACCTCCTAATCCGTTCATTTAGGAGGAAATAGGTTTTTAATCGATTATATCTCCTAATCCGTTCATTTAGGGAGAAATCGGTTTTTTATCGATTATATCTCGTAACACGCTTATTTAGGGAAGAATCGGTTTTTGATCGATTATATCTCCTAATACGCTTATTTAGGGAAAAATGGTTTTTTGATCGATTATACTCCTAATCTGTTCATTTAGGGGGAAATCGGTTTTTGATCGATTATATCTCCTAATACGCTTATTTAGGGAAAAATGGTTTTTTGATCGATTATACTCCTAATCTGTTCATTTAGGGGGAAATCGGTTTTTGATCGATTATATCTCCTAATACGCTTATTTAATGAAAAATCGGTGGATCATATCTCCTAATCCGCTCATTTGAAGAGATGATGGTTTCCAGGGCCTGAAACTACAAAGATGCTTATTTGAAATAATTTTTCCTTTGGGGGCGAACGGAGGTCGATCTCAATAAAAATTTCAGACGGATCCGACCGTAGGGGGAGCGGGGGTGGCTCCGGGATGATGGGTGTGGCCGGCGGGCGTCGCCATGGCGACCGCGGGCGGAACGGGATGATGACCGCCCCCGCTTGAAGGGGAGTCTGCCCGGATCGAAATACATAATCGGGCCCCAAACTGACTCACTCCTCCCGTTGCCAACAACACAACAATCACCCCCCATAGTCCCCCTTCAAACCATTTTAATCAGTCAATAGTATCGAAAATCGGTTTATTTATACGCATACACGCTTAATCACTTTTATCTCCTAAACCGCTAATCCGAACAAAAAAACTAACTAAGTCTTTATTAAAGAAAATTAAATTTCCTTTAATTTAGTCTTTATTCATTATTCGCCTAGGAGCAGCCATTTAGGAGATACAATGTTTCTTAATCATTAAATCGCTTATATCTCCTGAAATGGTCATACAAAAAAAAAAACTCATTAAATCTTTATTAAAGAAAATTAAATTTCCTTCAATTTAGTCTTTATTCATCATTCGCCTAGGAGCAGCCGTTTAGGAGATACAAAGTTTCTTATTCATTAAATCGCTTCTATCTCCTGAACTGGTCATCCAAACGAAAAAACTCACTAAATCTTTATTAAAGAAAATTAAATTTCCTTCAATTTAGTCCTTATTTATTATTCGCCTAGGAGTAGCCGTTTAGGAGATACAAAGTTTCTTATTCATTAAATTGCTTATATCTTCTGAACTAGACATCTAAACGAAAAAACTTACTAAATGTTTATTGAAGAAAATTTAATTTCCTTCAATTTAGTCTTTATTTATTATTCGCCTAGGAGCAGCCATTTAGGAGATACAATGTTTCTTAATCATTAAATCGCTTATATCTCCTGAAATGGTCATACAAACAAAAAAAAACTCATTAAATCTTTATTAAAGAAAATTAAATTTCCTTCAATTTAGTTTTTATTCATTATTCGCCTAGGAGTAGCCGTTTAGGAGATACAAAGTTGCTTATCCATTAAATCGCTTATATCTCCTAAAATGGTCATCCAAACGAAAAAACTCACTAAATCTTTATTAAAGAAAATTAAATTTCCTTCAATTTAGTTCTTATTTATTATTCGCCTAGAAGCAGCCGTTTAGGAGATATAGAGCTCAAAGCACATTTTTCATTAAAATCAAATCTGAAATTCATTTTTTTTCTTTGCAGATCTTTCAGCATCCCGTATGCGTTCCCGGTAAGCAGGTTCGATGTCTTCGCATGTATTCAGACTCGCCCACTTCGACCCTAAACGTCCCCGTTTCTACGAAGACAGACAACACATCGAAGGCTACGACCTCACCTCGAAAACGCGGATTCCTCGCCTCCCTCGAGCTCGCCACCGAGCCCGAAACCGAAGAAGAGCAAGACCCATTCCTGGAAGACTTCAAAAGATGAAATCCAAAGGGACTTCACATGTCGCCTCTGCACCCTCCTTTCCCCAAAAACTAAGAGCCCTCGAAAGCCACAACCGCGTCCACCTCGAAGGCTAACTTCGAATGTAACCTCTGCCCTTTTCGATCTTTCGAACGGAGCTTTGGTCCTCCGCCGATATGCGAACCACAACGGCGAACGTCCCATCCCTACGAATGTCCTCATCTGCAAATATCGCTTTCACCACAAAGCAAAACTGTGAACGCACATGCGCACCGCCATACACAAAGAAGCATCCACGCAAATGGACGTCCCTATGGACCTAAGCATCAAAACGAGCACCGATGCCTTCCTCCCTTCTACCCTATTTCATCCCTCCTCCATTTTATATCCAAATTTTTCAAACAAGAAATATTCCGCGGTTTGGCCCTCAGCGGTGGTCGTCATCTAGAGAGAAAGAAGAGGTCAATGGTGGTACAAAAACGGAATTTCTGGTCCACAAAACAGAGCAAAGAGTATTACAGGACGGAGGGCCTTTGGTTGCGACATTCAGCGCCGCACGTTTTACTTTAGGTATGGAAAGTCCGCTCTTTTTCTTTTGCGTCTATCACTGTTTTGCTTTGTAGGTCGCAATATGGAGAGACACGTGAAGCAGCAGCATCCGGAGTTTGGTCGCACAGAGGCAGAGGACCGGAGGGAGGAAGAGCCGCGAGAGTAGCCGCGAAAGAATCTCGAAGGCGTCACAGAGGCGATCGTTGAGCAGAGTAAGTATGAAGATGAAGTCAAAAACAAGAAAGAGCCAGGTATGGAGGGATTAAGTTTGTCATATTTGGAAGATTAAGTGATTTAAGGGGTGTGGGATTAAGGGAGTGATAGTTGGATTATGGGGATTGACTCAATATGAGGGATTAAGCGAGTATTTGAGGGATTAAGGGAGTGATAGGTGGATTAAGGGGATTAAGTAAGTAATATGAGGGATTAAGTAGTAATATTTGGACGATTTAAGTGATTTAAGGGGTGAGGGATTAAGGGAGTGATAGGTAGGATTAAAGGATTAATTAGGCAATATGAGAGATTAAGTCAACAATATGAGGGATTAAGTAAGCAATATGAGGGATTTAAGTAAGCAATATGAGAGATTAAGTAAGCAATATGAGGGATTAAGTAAGCAATATGAGGGATTAGGTAAGCAATATGAGGGATTAAGTAAGCAATATGAGGGATTAGGTAAGCAATATGAGGGATTAAGTGAGCATATGGAGGATTAGTAATGCATATGAGGATTAGGTAAGCAATCTGAGGGATTAGTAACGCAATATGACTGGGATAAGTATAGCATCATATTGGGGAGGGATTAAGTAGCAATATGAGGATTAAGTAAGCCATATGAGGGATTAAGTAGCAATATGCAGGGATTAAGTAGCAACATGATAGGGATTAAGTAAGCAATATGAGGGATTAAGTAAGCAATATGAGGGATTAAGTAAGCAATATGAGGGATTAAGTAAGCAATATGAGGGATTAAGTAAGCAATATGAGGGATTAAGTAAGCAATATGAGGGATTAAGCGAGCAATATGAGGGATTAAGTAAGCAATATGAGGGATTAAGCGAGCAATATGAGGGATTAAGCGAGCAATATGAGGGATTAAGCGAGCAATATGAGGGATTAAGCGAGCAATATGAGGGATTAAGGGAGTGATAGGTGGATTAAGGGGATTAAATATGTAATATGAGGTGTTAAGTAGTATTTCGAAGATTAAGTGATTTAAGGGGTGAGGGATTAAGGGAGTGTTAGGTAGGATTAAAGGATTAATTAGGCACAATGAGAGATTAAGTAAACAATATGAAGGATTAAGTAGGCAATACAAGGGAATTAAGTAAGCAATGTGAGGGATTAAGCCAGTATGATATGAGGGATTCAGTTATTTTGACAGTTTTGAGGGATTAGGCGAGTGATTGGTGAGATATGGGGATTAAGAAAGCGAATAATGTAGGATTAAGTTAGTAAGTTTTTCGGGATTAAGTATTTAGAGGGATTAAGTGATTTAAGGGGTGAGGGATAGGTTGATTATGGGGGTTAAGTAAGCGATATGAGGGATTAAGCGAATATTTTAAGGGATTAGGCGAGGATTTTGAGGGATAAGCGAGTATTTTGAAGGTTTAAAGAGATCTAGCAGTATTTTGAGGGATTAAGCGAGTATTTAGGGGGATTAAAGTATTTAGAAGGATTAAAGTATTTAGAGGGATTAAGCTAGTATTTAGAGGGTATTTAGGGAGAGAGTATTTAGGGGATTGAAATATTTAGGGGGATTGAAATATTTAGAGGGATTAAAGCGTTTAGAGGGATTAAGCGAGTATTTAGGGGGATTAAAGCGTTTAGAGGGATTAAGCGAGTATTTAGGGGGATTGAAGCGTTTAGAGGGATTGAAGCGTTTAGAGGGATTGAAGCGTTTAGAGGGATTGAAGCGTTTAGAGGGATTGAAGCGTTTAGAGGGATTGAAGCGTTTAGAGGGATTGAAGCGTTTAGAGGGATTGAAGCGTTTAGAGGGATTGAAGCGTTTAGAGGGATTGAAGCGTTTAGAGGGATTGAAGCGTATAGAGGGATTGAAGCGTATAGATTGATTGAAGCGTATAGAGGGATTGAAGCGTTTAGAGGGATTGAAGCGTTTAGAGGGATTAAAGTATTTAGATTCAATTAAAGTATTCAAAGGGATTTTTTAAAGCTCTTATTCCCACATTTAGTATTATAAGTGCCCTTGCATACGGGAAATTTAGTGGATTAAAGTTTTTAGAGGGATTAATCAGGTTTTTAGATGGATTAATTAAGGTTCTAGTGGGATTGTTTAAGGTTTTAATCTGATTAGTCAAGTTTTAGATGGATTAAGCTATCGTTTAGAGGGATTAATCAGGTTTTTAGAGGGATCAATCAAGTTTTAGAGGGATTAGGCTAGCGTTTAGAG
Source organism: Orius laevigatus (assembly GCA_018703685.1). Classification (NCBI taxonomy): domain Eukaryota; kingdom Metazoa; phylum Arthropoda; class Insecta; order Hemiptera; family Anthocoridae; genus Orius; species Orius laevigatus. The sequence goes on along the minus strand of JAGWEN010000356.1, from coordinate 103,894 downwards.
GGATTAATTATGGTTTTAGAGGGATAAAACCAGTGTTTAGAGGGATTAGTCAAGTTTTTAGAGGGATTAATCTAGTGATAGGTCGATTTTATACTATTATGGTGAGTAATACGATGGATTAAGTGAATATTCTGAGGGATTAAGCAACCAAGAACACGATTATGAGGGATTAAGCGTCGAAGAACTTGTTTACAAAAAGGTGTTAAGAGAGATTAAGCGACAAATAGGTGTCATTTGAAATATAAAGGCTTACGAAAGGATTAAGCGATAACTAGGTAGTTTGCGTTTTTATGGATTAAGAGAAGAATTCGTGGTTTTTGAGGGATTAAGTGATTAAGGAGGTATCACTTTGGGATTAAGTGACGTGTTTCTGAGGATTAAACGAGGTATTAAGCGAGTATTTTGCGGGATTGTAGGGATTAAGCGTGTATTTTGAGGGACTAAAGGGATTAAGCGAGTATTTTGATTAGGCGAGTATTTTGAGGGATAAGCGAGTATTTTGAGGGATTAAGCGAGTATTTTGAGGGATTAAGCCAGGATTTTGAGGCATTAAGGAAGCATTTTGTAGATTTATAAGCGATTAAGCGAGTATTTTGAGGGATTAAGGAGCCAAGATTTGAGGCATTAAGGGAAGCATTTTGTAGTTGCTACGCGATTAAGCGATGTACCTTGAGGGATTAAGCCAAGATTTTGAGGCATTTAAGGAAGCATTTGTAGTTCTCTAGTCGATTAAAGCGAGTATTTTGAGGGATTATAGAGATTAAGTAGTATTTTGAGGGATTAAGCTAGTATTGGGGGGGGTGTTAAGCTAGTGTTTTGAGATTGGGTTATTTTTTGAGGGATTAAGCGAGTATTTTAGAGGGATTAATGGAGTATGCTGAGGATTTTTAGGGATTAAGCTAGTATTTTGTGGGATTAAGCCAGGATTTTGAGGCATTAAGGAAGTATTTTGTAGATTTATAAGCGATTAAGCGAGTATTTTGAGGGATTAAGCGAGTATTTTGAAGGATTATAGAGATTAAGTATTATTTTGAGGGATTAAGCTAGTATTTTGAGATTGGGTTATTTTTTGAGGGATTAAGCGAGTATTTTGAAGGATTATAGGGATTAAGTAGTATTTTGAGGGATTAAGGTTAATTGGTGGTTTTTGAGGGATTAAGAGATTATGGAGGTATCACTTTGGGATTAAGCGACGTGTTTCTGATGATTAAGCCGCTTAATTTAAGCGACCAATGTGGTTACGAGGGGAAAAAAAGCGAAACCATTGTTATCTATGGTTTTTCAACTTTTTCGTATTTCTTTCCAGATTTCGCGTCCGTGTCGAAAATGCTGGACAAACGCCTCCGCCCAAGATTTCCGCGAATATTTCCAAGACGACCCGGCGACGAAAGCGAAGAGGACTCGTGGCGGGCACGTCGAAGACGCGAGCTCCGAGGACCACAACTCGCCCGAAAGCCGAGCTCCGCGCCCGACAAAGAGAAGAAAAAAGCGCCTACTCGTTGGCCCCGAACCGCGTCGCTTGCCCCTACTGCAGCCGAGAATTCCCCTGGACGAGCTCCCTACGCCGCCACGTCCTCACCCACACAGGGCAGAAGCCCTACAAGTGCCCAGCGTGCCCTTTGCTCTTCACCACCAAAAGCAACTGCGACCGCCACTTAGGACGCAAACACGGCGCCAAAGAAGACAAAAAGATTAAAGAAGAAAAAGAAGAACCCCAAGACGTCGTTTCCTCCGAAATGCCATTCAAATGTCACCTTTGCGAATCCTCGTTTAAAGAAAGGCAAGACGCTTTGGAACACCTCAAAGCCTACCATTCCAAAGAATACGAAAGTTTGGTCGCAAAAGGTGCTTTGGAAAGCTCGTCGGAAACCGAAGAAAACGAAACTTCTTCGAGAGACCACAGCAACCGGAAAGTGATCTGCGCCTTTTGCCTCCGACGCTTCTGGTCGGCTGAAGATCTTCGGCGGCACATGAGGACCCATACCGGCGAACGTCCTTTCTCGTGCGACTTCTGCTCTCGACGGTTCACCCTCAAGCATTCGATGCTTCGGCACAAAAAGAAGCACGCGATGACCTCACCTGTGGAATCGCTGGGCGAAGAATCTCCCAGGTCGGATCTCATTTCGAACCTTTTAGGCATCAAAGATACCTCCATTGTGGACGCCATGCTCGCCTCCACCGCCACGGATGCCGCCAAAATACTCGGAATCGACAGAAACAACTTGAAAAACGAATAAAAACGTCGCTTTTTCTATTCTGAAGGGCCGCATACCATAAAACCCTCGAGAAACGGACCATGTTACCATTTTTTGCCCTCAAAAGTCTTTCTTTATATATATCGTTTTTTTTATATAAAAAACACTTTTTAAAGAGCGATTGCCTTTAAGTCCGTCCGAAAGTCGTCAAAAGTGCCTCGCAAAATGTTACCCGTTCCGATTGTTCTCTTTATTTATTAACGACCATAAAAATAAAAATAAAAATTTTCTCGATTTTTAGCATATTTTCTTTTCTCTTTAGAATTTTGTGGGGACCCTACCTAGTCAGGAGAGGGGGGTGTTTAAAATTATATTAAAAGACTTTTCTTTCTTTTTTGTATTTTTTAGGTAAATTTTATGTAACGAATGTTTTTCTTTTTTAGAAATAAAGTTGAATTGTGAAATTAAATGCGTTTTTTTTTTTGGTGACTTTGAGGAGGTTAAAGATGACGTCATTGGTGGACATGTCCGAAAAGTGGGAGATAAGTAAGTAAGCAAAATGAGAGATTAAGGATATTGGAGATTAAGAGGAGGATTTTGTAGCATTAAGCGAGTGAAAGGTGAGATGTGGGGATTATGAAAGCAAAATGAGGGATTAAGCGAGTATATTGAGGGATTAAGCGAGGTTTTTGAAGGATTAAGCGAGTATTTTGTAGATTTATGAGGGATTAAGCAAGTATTTTGAGGGATTAAGCGAGTATTTTGAGGGATTAAGCGAGTATATTGAGGGATTAAGCGAGGTTTTTGAAGGATTAAGTCAGTATTTTGTAGATTTATGAGGGATTAAGCGAGTATTTTGGGGGATTAAGCGAGTATTTTGAGGGATTAAGCGAGTATTTTGAGGGATTAAGCGAGTATTTTGAGGGATTAAGCGAGTATTTTGAGGGAATAAGCGAGTATTTTGAGGGATTAAGCGAGTATTTTGAGGGATTAAAGACGAGTATATTGAAGGATTAAGCGAGGTTTTTGAAGGATTAAGTCAGTATTTTGTAGATTTATGAGGGATTAAGCAAGTATTTTGGGGGATTAAGCCAGTATTTTGAGGGATTAAGCGAGTATTTTGAGGGATTAAGCGAGTATTTTGAGGGATTAAGCGAGTATTTTGAGGGATTAAGCGAGTATTTTGAGGGATTAAGCGAGTATTTTGAGGGATTAAGCGAGTATTTTGAGGGATTAAGCGAGTATTTTGAGGGATTAAGCGGAAATATTGACGGATCAATCGAGTACTTTGAGGATCTGGGGGATTAAGCAGTATTGGAGGTTTAAGATGACGTCATTGGTGGACAGGTTGTCCTAAAAGTGGGAGATGAGTCCGTTTTTAAGGCAAAATGAGAGATTAAGAGTGTAGTTTGAGGATTTTGTGGGATTAAGCGAGTGAAAGGTGAGTTATGGGGGATTATGAAAGCAAAACGAGGGATTAAGTGAGTATTTTAAGGTATTAAGCGAGGATTTAGAGGGATTAAGCAGTATCTTGAGGGATTAAGCGAGTATTTAGGGGGATTAAGACGTAGTAAATTTGAGAGATTAAGCGTGTATTTTGAAGGTTTAGAGAGATTAAGCATTATTTTTAGGGATTAAGCGAGCATTTGGGGGATTAAGAAGTATTTTGATATTTTTAAGGGATTAAGCAAGTATTGGGGGGGGGGATTAAGTGATTATTTTTTGGGTATATTGAGGGAATAAGCGATTAATCTGAGGATTTTAAGGGATTAAACGTGTATTTTGAGATTTGAGGGATTAAGCGAGTATCTTGAAGGATTGAGCTAAAATATTGAAGAATTAGGCGAGTATTTTGAGGGCTTAATCAGTATTTTGAGGGATTAAGTGATTATATTGGTGGATTAAGTTATTTTTAGAGGGATTAAGTGATTATTTTTTAGGGATTAATAGAGTATTCTGAAAGTTTTGAAGGACTAAGTCAGTATTTTGATATTTTTAAGGGATTAAGAGAGTATTTTGGGGGATTAAGTGATTATTTTTGGGGATTAAGTCAGTATTAGGAGGGATTAAGAGAGTATTTTGAAGGATAGAGTGATTATTTAGAGAGATTAAGTTATTTTTAGGGATTAAGTGATTATTTTTGAGGGATTAAGAGAGTGAAAGGTGAGTTATGAGGATTATGAAAGCAAAATGAGGGATTATAAGTGAGTATATTTAGGGATTAAGCGAGGATTTTGAGGGATTAAGCGAGTATTTTGAGGGATTAAGCGAATGAAAGGCGATTTTAGGGATTATGAAAGCAAAATGAGGGATTAAGTGAGCATTTTAAGGGATTAAGCGAGTATTTTGAGGGTTTAGAGGGGTTTAGAGTATTGGAGGTTCAAGATGACGTCATTGGTGGACAGGTTGTCCAAAGAAGTTGGATAAAAAGTCCATTTTTAAGTGCGAAGGAAGTTTAGAACAATTCAATTTTAATCTTTCTTTAATCTATAAACGTTTTAAAGTTCTTCTTTTTTGGGTTTAATTTTCATCAAATCGTTCCAGAAAGCGTAGAGGTCGCTCCATTCGTTTTCGCCGACGGAAATCTCGCCCGTTTCGCCGATCCGCAAGAATTTTCGTGTCTTTTTGTCGTACTGGGGCCACTCCAATTCTGATCCCGGGGGCGTCGGATTTCTTGATTCTTTTTTTGTCATTTTTTGACTTTTTCTTACTGATGGGCGGCGAAGTTCGCCCAAAGTTTGACGACAGCTTTGGAAACTTTTTCGTCTTCAGGGGTCCCTTTGAGGTTATAGCGCGTTTTCTGGTTGAAAAGTAAGAACAGATCGTCACCATGGCATGGAACTTAAAAAATAAAAGAAATTTAGGAGACATCTAAAACCCTAAAAAGGTGCATACCCGATGTGTTTGCTTTGAAAAAGAGATCGAACAAAGTGCCCTCTCCTCGATATTCCAACGAATACAAAAAGGCGGGACCTCGATGTTTTTGGATCGACTTCAATGCCGGGAATTTGAACGCCGCGTCAGCAAAAAACTACAAAAGTCAACAGTATTAGGAGTTTGGGGTTATAACGATGAAAGGGTTTTAGGGTTATGGAGGATCAGGAGAGTTTAGGTTTATGGAGAAGGGGGTATAGAGATATGGAGAATCAGGAGTTATTTGTGGTTATAAAGGATCAGGAGAGTTTAGGGTTATAAAGAGGATCGGTAGAATTTGAGGTTGCGGAAACGTCAGAAAGGAAACGGAGAGTTTGGGGCTATAAATGATTAAGACAGTTTAGAAGATTAGGATTAGTTTAGGGTTATGGATTATGGAGGATTTTTTGGCTTAAGGTTTGGGGGCTATAAAGAACACGGAGGGTTTGGGTTTATAAATGATTGAGACGGTTTAGAGGATTAGGATTAGTTTAGGGTTATAGGTGATTCGGATAGTTTGGATTATGAGGATTAGGAAATTTCGGTTTAAGGTTTGGGGGTTAAAAATGACACGGAGAGTTTGGGGTTATAAGTGATTAAGACAGTTTAGAGGATTAGGATTAGTTAAGGGTTATGGGTGGTTCGGATAGTTTGGATTATGAGATTAAGAAATTTCGGTTTAAGGTTGGGGGTTTAAAAATGACGGAGAGTTTTGTTATAAATGATTGAGACGGTTTAGAGGATTAGGATTAGTTTAGGTTATGGGTGTTTGGAAGTTTGGGTAGATTATGAGGATTAGGAAATTTTAGTTTAAGGTTTGGGTTATAAGGGTTATAAATGATTGAGACGGTTTAGAGATTAGGATTAGTTTGGGGTTATGGATTAGGGAGATTTTTTGGCTTAAGGTTTGGGGGCTATAAGGACACGGAGAGTTGGGTTTATAAATGATTGAGACGGTTTAGAGGATAGGATTAGTTTAGGGTTATGGGTGATTCGGATAGTTTGGATTATGAGGATTAAGAAATTTCGGTTTAAGGTTTGGGGTTTAAAAATGACGGAGAGTTTTGGGTTATAAATGATTAAGACAATTTAGACTTTATAAGATAAGGATTAGTTTAGTTTAGGGTTATTGATTATGGGGGATTTTTTTTTGTTTAAGGTTTGGGTGTTATAAAGGAAACGGAGAGTTTGGGGTTATAAATGATTGAGACGGTTTAGAGGATTAGGATTAGTTTAGGGTTATGGGTGATTCGGATAGTTTGGATAATGAGGATTAGGAAATTTCGGTTTAAGGTTTGGGGGTTAAAAATGACACGGAGAGTTTGGGGTTATAAATGATTGAGACGGATTAGAGGATTAGGATTAGTTTAGTTTAGGATTATGGAGGATTTTTTGTTTAAGGTTTGGGGAGTACAAAGGACACGGAGAGTTAGTAGTTATAAATGATTGAGACGGTTTAGAGGATTAGGATTAGTTTAGGGTTATGGGTGATTCGGATAGTTTAGATTATGGAGGATTAGGAAATTTTGGTTTAAGGTTTGGGGGTTAAAAATGACACGGAGAGTTTGGGGTTATAAATGATTAAGAGAGTTTAGAAGATTAGGATTAGTTTAGGGTTATGGATTATGGAGAATTTTTGGCTTAAGGTTTGGGGGCTATAAAGAACACGGAGAATTTGGGTTTATAAATGATTGAGACGGTTTAGAGGATTTGGATTAGTTTAGGGTTATGGGTGATTCGGATAGTTTGGATAATGAGGATTAGGAAATTTCGGTTTAAGGTTTGGGGGTTAAAAATGACACGGAGAGTTTGGGGTTATAAATGATTGAGACGGATTAGAGGATTAGGATTAGTTTAGTTTAGGGTTATGGAGGATTTTTTGTTTAAGGTTTGGGGAGTACAAAGGACACGGAGAGTTAGTAGTTATAAATGATTGAGACCGGTTTAGAGGATTTGGATTAGTTTAGGGTTATGGGGTGATTCGGATAGTTTTGGATTATGCAGGATTAGGAAATTTTGGTTTAAGGTTTGGGGGTTAAAAATGGCACGGACAGTTTGGGGTTATAAATGATTAAGACAGTTTACAGGATTAGGGATTAGTTTCGGGTATGGATATGGAGGATTTTGGTTTAAGGTTTGGGGGCTATCAAGGACACGGAGAGTTTGGGGTTATAATGATTGAGACTGTTTAGAGGATTAGGGTTAGTTTAGGGCTATGAAGGATTAAGAGAGTAGGAAGGGTTTTAGGGTTATAATTTTACATTTCCTTCGGATTCGATCAAAGATGAAACTTCGTCGTTGGTGAAATATTTCTGTTTGATTTTGTCGATGACGACTTTTGTGTGCGGGTCGCCCATTTCGAGCGAGAGCTGCTTCGCTTTGATTTCATCGAATCGCGTCCGGAATTCTTCCATCAAATGTTTCGGCTGGACGTGAAGGGCTAAAGGGAACAAAAAAGTTTAAAATGTTTCATATCTCCTAAACTAAAAAGCCTTAGGATATATCTCCTGAACTAAAAGATTTAGGTGATTTAGGAGATATCTTCTAAACTAGAGGATTTAGGAGGTATCTTCTAAACAAAAGCATTTAGTCGATTTGGGAGATACCTCCTCAACTAAAATATTTAGGCGTTTTAGGATATTTCTTCTAAACTAAAGGATTTGGGTTATTTAGAAGATATATCCTAAACTAAAGTAGGTACATATTTAGGTGATCTAGGGGATATTTCCTAAACTGAACTAAAAGGTTTAGACGATTTACTAAAAGATTACTTAGGTGATTTAGAAGATATCCCCTGAACTAAAAGATTTAGGCGATTTAGGAGATATCTTCTAAACTAAAGGATTTGGGTTATTTAGAAGATATCTTCTACACCAAGTATTTGGGTTTTTAGAAGACATCTTCTAAACTAAAGTATTTTGGTTATTTAGAAGATATCTCCTAAACTGAACTAAAAGATTTAGGCCTAAATAAAACCTCTAAATCGACGTTTTGAGGGACAATTTTTTATGATAAACCTAAAAATCAAAGTTTGAGGAGATAATTTTCGTCAAAAACGTCAAAATCAAAGTTTTAAGAGGCAATTTTGAGTTTAAAAAACCTCAAAATGAACGATTTAAGAGACAATTTTTCGTATAGACAAAATTTTGTATAGACCTGGTATAGACAAAACTTAAAAAACAATAACTTTCTTTTTGAGAAAGTTAAAACTTGTTTTTAGATGAAAAATGTCGTTTAGGATTTTAAAAAACTGTCGTTTAGGATTTACAAGAAAAACCTGTCGTTTTAGGATATGCAAAAACTTTATAGAGGAAAAAAAAACCTAAATGTCGTTTAGGATTTCTTGATTTTTTAAACTGTCGTTTTAGGATAAAAACGTTATAGAAGAAGAAAAAAAAAAAACTAAAAATAAACTTGTTTTTGGATAAAAAATGTCGTTTAGGATTTTAAATCCGCTAAAAAAACTATCGTTTTAGGATAAAAACTTTTTAGGCGATTTAGGAGATATCTTCTAAACTAAAGTATTTGGGTTATTTAGAAGATATCTTCTAAACTAAAGTATTTGGGTTATTTAGAAGATATCTTCTAAACTAAAGTATTTGGGTTATTTAGAAGACATCTTCTAAACTAAAGTATTTGGGTTATTTAGAAGATATCTTCTAAACTAAAGTATTTGGGTTATTTAGAAGATATCTTCTAAACTAAGTATTTGGTTATTTAGAAGATATCTTCTAAACTAAAGTATTTGGGTTATTTAGAAGATATCTTCTAAACTAAAGTATTTTGGTTATTTAGAAGACATCTTCTAAACTAAAGTATTTTGGTTATTTAGAAGATTTCTCCTAAACTGAACTAAAAGATTTAGGCGATTTACTGAAAGACTTACTTAGGTGATTTAGAAGATATCTCCTAAACTAACAGATTTAGGTGATTTAGGAGACATATCCTAAACTAAAATACGTACTTAGGTGATTTAGAAGATATCTCCTAAACTAATAGATTTAGGTGATTTAGGAGATATCTAATAAACTAAAAGATGTTGGCGATTTAGAAGATATCTCCTAAACTAACTGGTGTTGGCGATTTAGGAGATATCTCCTAAACTAAAATATTTAGGAGATATATGAGGGATTAAAAAAAAAACCCTCACGGATCGACTTCAAAAGTCCTTCTCCGGTCACGAATCCCGTAATCCAGGGTTTCGTCGATTTCATCGTGTAAGGATCGGAAGTCAAAAAAGCTCCAGCGATATTCACTTCGACGACTGGTCTCAAAGGAATAACATCATCTATGTCCCAGTACTGAACAGAAAAGAAAACAATTACACCATAGTCATGTCGATATATATCTCTCCTGTGGATATATATCTCCTGTGGATATATATCTCCTGTGGGTATATATCTCCTGTGGGTATATATCTCCTGTGGGTATATATCTCCTGTGGGTACATATCTCCTGTGGGTATATATCTCCTGTGGGTATATATCTCCTGTGGGTATATATCTCCTGTGAGTATATACCTCCTGTGGGTATATACCTCCTGTGGATATATACCTCCTGTGGATATATACCTCCTGTGGGTATATATCTCCTGTGGGTATATATCTCCTGTGGGTATATATCTCCTGTGGGTATATATCTCCTGTGGGTATATATCTCCTGTGGGTATATATATCTTCCTGTGGGTATATATCTCCTGTTGATATATATCTCCTGTTGATATATATCTCCTGTTGATATATATCTCCTGTTGATATATATCTCCTGTTGATATATATCTCCTGTTGATATATATCTCCTGTTTGTATATATCTCCTGTGGGTATATATCTCCTGTGGGTATATATCTCCTGTTGATATATATCTCCTGTGGATATATATATCTCCTGTGGGTATATATCTCCTGTTGATATATATCTCCTGTGGATATATACCTCCTGTGGGTATATATCTCCTGTGGGTATATATCTCCTGTTGATATATATCTCCTGTTGATATATATCTCCTGTGGGTATATATCTCCGGTGGGTATATATCTCCGGTGGATATATATCTCCTGTTGATATATATCTCCTGTTGATATATATCTCCTGTGGGTATATATCTCCGGTGGGTATATATCTCCGGTATATATATATCTCCTGGAAGACTTACGGTGAACATTTTTTCGGCGTCGATGAGCTTGGTGGGGTCGACTTCTTGGAGGCAGTTGAGCGACATCTTGGGGCATTCGTTGGCGCATCCGACTTTTTCGGCCACTTTGAGGGCACGCTCGGCCATGAGGCCAGCTCGAGGGGAAAGGGCCCAGTTCTTGTTCACCACCCCGCTTTGCGAGATCACACCTTTTATTAAATCTGAAGAGGAAAAAGAGGTTAATTTAGGAAAAACAAGAGGTTTTGATTGGCTAATAGGTTTTTTCGCGGGAAAAACAGGAGTTGGGATTGGCTAATAGGTTTTTCGCGGGAAAAACAAGAGTTCTGATTGGCTAATAGGTTTTTTACGCGAGAAATAAAGGGATCTCATTGGCTAGTACAAAATTTTTTTCTTAAATATCCCCCGAAAATTAAGTTTTTCTTTTCTTTCTGAACATATTTCAAGGAATCGACAGTTTAAGAGCCAAATTTTCGTCAAAAACTTAAAAATCAACAATTTCAAAGCCAAATTTTCGTCCGAAAACCTCAAAATCAAGGTTTCAAGAGCCCAATTTTCGTCTAAAAACCTCAAAATTAACATTTGCAAAGCCACATTTTCGTCCAAAAACCTCAAAATCAAGGTTTCAAGAGCAAAATTTTCGTCCAAAAACCTCAAAATTAACATTTGTAAAGCCAAATTTTCGTGAAAAACCTAAAATTGAACATTTGTAAAGCCCAATTTTCGTCAAAAACTTCAAAATCAAGGTTCCAGGAGCCATATTTTCGTCCAAAAACCTCAAAATCAATGTTTTAAGAGCATTTTTTCGTCAAAAACTTCAAAATCGAGGTTTTAAGAGCCAAATTTTTGTCTAAAAACCTCAAAATGAAGGTTCCAAGAGCCAAATTTTCGTCATCAAATTTCGGGTCTTTTAAATCTAACCTACCTCGGCTTAGAGGGGAGAAGAGATGAAAATGTGAGCTGGCGCCACCGGCACTTTCGCCGAAGACGGTGATCCTCGACGGGTCTCCCCCGAAGCTTCCGACGTTCTCACTCGTCCACTTGATCGCCATCGCCTGATCCTTAAGTCCGAAGTTGCCGGGCATTATTTTGTCCTCGAAGCTCAAAAATCCGAGAGCTCCAAGCCTATATGTGAGCGTGACAAGGACGACATCCTCGTCCATCATATAGTCGGCCATGTCACGCGGTCCGGGGTATCCCATTTTGAAAGCTCCCCCGTGTGTGTAGAGTAGGACTGGAAGGTTTTTTCCACCTTTTGGGACGTAGACGTTCAAATAGAGGCAATCTTCTTGGCCTTCGAAAGCCGGAGCGCTGAGGGTGAGCTGGAAAAGCGAACCCTGAAGGCAACGGGGCCCATCCTTCGTCGCGTCCAAAACTCCATCCCAGGGTTCCACAGGCTCAGGATTCTGGAAGCAAAAAACACTCAAAAATCTTGCTAAAAGTCTCTTTTCTTGTCAAAAACATCGAATCTGACCTAAAAAGGGTCTTTTTCTGTCAAAAAAAGGAACTAAATAAAATCAAGTTTATTTTTAGTTTTTATTTTTTCTTCTATTAAGTATTTATCCTAAAACGACAAGTTTTTCTTGTAAATCCTAAACGACATTTTTTATCAAAAAAGTAACCATTTTTTATTGACTAAAAAGTATTTATTCTAAAACGACAGTTTTTTTTTTAAATCCTAAACGACATTTTTTAATCCAAAAACTAGTTAATTTATTTTTTCCTATAAAGTTTGTATCCTAAAACGACAAGTTTTTCTTGTAAATCCTAAACTACATTTTTTATCAAAAAAGTAACCATTTTTTATTGACTAAAAAGTATTTATCCTAAAACGACAGTTTTTTTTTTAAATCCTAAACGACATTTTTTAATCCAAAAACTAGTTAATTTATTTTTTCCTATAAAGTTTGTATCCTAAAACGACAAGTTTTTCTTGTAAATCCTAAACGACATTTTTTATCCAAAAAGTAACTATTTTTTATTGACTAAAAAGTATTTATCCTAAAACGACAGTTTTTTTTTAAATCCTAAACGACATTTTTTAATCCAAAAACTAGTTAATTTATTTTTTCCTATAAAGTTTGTATCCTAAAACGACAAGTTTTTCTTGTAAATCCTAAACGACATTTTTTATCCAAAAAGTAACCATTTTTTATTGACTAAAAAGTATTTATCCTAAAACGACAGTTTTTTTTAAATCCTAAACGACATTTTTTAATCCAAAAACTAGTTAATTTATTTTTTCCTATAAAGTTTGTATCCTAAAACGACAAGTTTTTCTTGTAAATCCTAAAAAACATTTTTTATCCAAAAAGTAACAATTTTTTATTGACTAAAAAGTATTTATCCTAAAACGACAGTTTTTTTTTAATCCTAAACGACATTTTTTAATCCAAAAACTAGTTAATTTATTTTTTCCTATAAAGTTTGTATCCTAAAACGACAAGTTTTTCTTGTAAATCCTAAACGACATTTTTTATCCAAAACGTAACAATTTTTTATTGACTAAAAAGTATTTATCCTAAAACGACAGTTTTTTTTTAAATCCTAAACGACATTTTTTAATCCAAAAACTGGTTACCTAATTTATTTTTTCCTATAAAGTTTGTATCCTAAAACGACAAGTTTTTCTTGTAAATCCTAAACGACATTTTTTAATCCAAAAACTAGTTAATTTATTTTTTCCTATAAAGTTTGTACCTATCCTAAAACGACAAGTTTTTCTAGTAATTTGAGGGATTAAGCGAGTAATTTTGAGGGATTAAACGAGTAATTTTTAGGGATTAAGCGATTGAGGGATTAAGCGAATGAGGGATTAATCGAGTAATTTGAGGGATTAAGCGAGTAATTTGAGGGATTAAACGAGTAATTTTGAGGGATTAAGCGAATGAGGGATTAATCGAGTAATTTGAGGGATTAAGCGAGTAATTTGAGGGATTAAGCGAGTAATTTGAGGGAATACGTGTGTATATTGAGAGGTTTTGAAGGGATTAAGCGATTATTTTGATGGTTTAGATGGATTAATCTGTATTTTGAGGGATTAAGCGAATAAAAGTCTTTTTTCTTGTCAAAAAACACCTAAAAAGTGTCTTTTTCTGTCAAAAAAGGAACTAAATTTGGCCAAAAAGGGTCTTTTTTGTCGAAAAAAGATTCAAAATCTGCCTTTTCTTGACGTTAAAATGCTTACAATTCACCATAATGGAGAAAAAATCACAAAAAACCTCAAAATCAAGGTTTTAGGAGACAATTATTTTTCGTCGTAAAACCTCTAAATCGACGTTTTGAGGGACAATTTTTTATGATAAACCTTAAAATCAAAGTTTGAGGAGATAATTTTCGTCAAAAACGTCAAAATCAAAGTTTTAAGAGGCAATTTTGAGTTTAAAAAAACCTCAAAATGAACGCTTTAAGAGACAATTTTTGGTATAGACAAAATTTTGTATAGACCTGGTATAGACATACTTAAAAGCAATAACTTTCTTTTTGAGAAAGTTAAAACTTGTTTTTGGATATAAAATGTCGTTTAGGATTATAAAAAACTGTCGTTTTAGGATAAAAACTGTCGTTTAGGATTTACAAGAAAAACCTGTCGTTTTAGGATATGCAAAAACTTTATAGAGGAAAAAAAAACCTAAATGTCGTTTAGGATTTTTTGATTTTTTAAACTGTCGTTTTAGGATAAAAACGTTATAGAAGAAGAAAAAAAGACTAAAAATAAACTTGTTTTTGGATAAAAAATGTCGTTTAGGATTTTAAATCGGCTTGTTACTTTTTTGATAAAAACTGTCATTTAGGATTTGCAAGAGAAACCTCTCGTTTTAGGATAAAAACTTAATAGAAAAAAAAAACTTGTTTTTGGATTAAAAAAATGTCGTTTAGGATTTTAAATCCGCTAAAAAACCAGTCGTTTTAGGATAAAAACTTTATTGAAATTTTTTTTTTGGTTTTGGATACAAACTTTATAGAACAGAAAAAAACTAAAAATAAACTTGTTTTTGGATAAAAACTGTCGTTTAGGATTTACAAGAAAAACCTGTCGTTTTAGGATAAAAATTTTAGAAAAAAAATAACTAACAATAAACTTGTTTTAAGATAAAAAATTGTCGTTTCGGATTTTAAAAAAAACTGTCACTTTAGGATACTAACTTTATAGAAACTTTACAAACTTTATAGAAAAGAAAAACCTTCTTTTTGGATAAAAAAATGTCGTTTAGGATAAAAACTATTTAGCCAATAAAAAGTTGTTACTTTTTGGATAAAAACTGTCGTTTAGGATTTACAAGAAAAACCTGTCGTTTTAGGATAAAAACTTTATAGACGAAAAAAAAACTTTTAAAAAACTTGTTTTTGGATAAATATTGTCGTTTAGGATTTAGAAAAAACTGACGTTTTAGGATAAAGACTTTTTAGCTAATAAAAAATTGTTACTTTTTGGATAAAAACTGTCGTTTTAGGATACAAACTTTATAGAAAAGAAAAACCTTCTATTTGGATAAAAAAATGTCGTTTAGGATAAAAACTTTTTAGCCAATAAAAAATTGTTACTTTTAGGATAAAAACTGTCACTTTAGGATAAAAACTTTATAGAAAAGAAAAACCTTCTTTTTGGATAAAAAAATGTCGTTTAGGATAAAAACTTTTTAGCCAATAAAAAGTTGTTACTTTTGGATAAAAACTTTCGTTTAGGATTTACAAGAAAAACCTGTCGTTTTAGGATAAAAACTTTATAGACGAAAAAAACTTTTAAAAAAACTTGTTTTTGGATAAAAAATGTCGTTTAGGATAAAAACTTTTTAGCCAATAAAAAATTGTTACTTTTTGGATAAAAACTGTCGTTTAGGATTTACAAGAAAAACCAAAATTAAAGTCAAGTCAAAATGCCAAAATCCAATTTGGACTATGTACTCGTCAAAAATCTCAAAATTAACCCATTTAAAGGCTATTTTTCGTCTAAAAACTTCAAAATGAACCTATTGTGAGGTTATTTTTCATCAAAAACCTTAAAATGAAGGTTTCGTGAGGCAAATTTTCGTCAAAAATCTCAAAATCAATATTTTGAACAAAGGCAAATTTTCGTTAAAAAACCTCAAGATTTTAAGAAATAAATTTTTGTCAAAAACCTCAAAATCAAATGGTGGATTCTGTAAATTTTAGGTTCGGTTAGTTCGGTTCGGTTTCTGGTGGTTTTGGTTCGGTTAGTTGATAGTTCGGTTGTGAAATGAGCAATACCTGCAACCTGAGTGGTCCGATAGGTGGTTTCGCATACGGAATGCCGGTGAACGCCTCGTAATCCCTTCCGTCCCTCGATTTCGCCTCCCAGCCTTCCAATTCTCCAGAATTCGTCTTCACAATCCTCCCGAGAGCCGAATGGGCCAACAAAAATACCAAAAGAACCTTCATCTCCCACTAGAAAAAACCGAATAAATTATTTTAACTCTTCATATTGATAAAAATACCTTTTCTTATCTTATCTCTGGACACTATAAGACTGAAATCTGAACGGAAAATAAATAAAAAATGAAGCAGCAATTTTATTTATTACATAATCTGTATAATTGTATGGCTGGGCTTCTAAGTGGTTTATTTTTTTCAAATGTATGGGAACTTCCTTATCATTGTTATCATCCCCACTTAACTTTGAAAAATCCTTGGCGGGGACATGACAAGCGTCTTCCAAGAGAAGAGACTAGAGAGAGTGAGAGAGAGCGAGAGAGAAAACTTGTTTTTTGGTAGGTTCTTGTATTTTTGGAGATAAAAACTTGTTTAGCCATTAAAAACACTCGATTTTGGATAAAAACTTTTTTGAGCCTATAAAAACTCTAGTTTTTGGATAAAAAACTTTTAAGACGATAAAAACGGTCGTTTTTAGATTTAAAAAAACTTTTGTTTTTAAGTAAAAACCTTTGAGCCAATAAAAACTCGTTTTTTGAGGATAAAAATTTCTTAGAAAAAACCAGACTTTTTTTTTTTGATAAAAACTGTCGATAAAAAAAAAAAATTTCTTTTTTAGATAAAACCGGTCGTTATAGGATAAAAACTTTTCCGCAAATAAAAACTGTCGTTTTAGGATTAAAAACTTTTTTTGCGACAAAAACTCTCGTTTTTAGGGGGGAAAAAAAACTTTTTGACCAATAAAATCCTTTGTTTTTAGATAAAAACTTTTTAGCCAATAACAACCAGTCGTTTTAGGATAAAAATTTTTTAGAAAAAAAAATTAAAAAACTTGTTTTTGGAAAAAAAAAATGTTTAGGATTTTGAAAAAAAATCCACTAAAAAGTTTCGTTTTAGAATAACAACTTTTTTGCCAATAAAAACTGTCGTTTTTTTGATAAAAACTTTTAGCCAATAAAAACCGTCGTATTAGGATAAAAACTTCTTAGAAAAAACAAAGCTTGTTTTGATAAAAACTGTCGTTAAAAAAAAAAAAAAAAAAAATCCTTTTTAGATAAAACTGGTCGTTTTAGGATACCTTAAAACTTTTCCGCAAATAAAAACTGTCGTTTTAGGATTAACATTTTTTTGCGACAAAAACTCTCGTTTTAGGATTACAAACTTTTTTTGCGACAAAAACTCTCGTTTTTAGGTAAAAACTGTCATTTTTAGGGGAAAAAAAAACTTTTGGACCAATAAAATCCTTTGTTTTTAGGTCAAAACTTTTTTAGGAAAAAAAAAAAAATTAAAAAACTTGTTTTTGGAAAAAATGTCGTTTAGGATTTTAAAAAACGTGTCGTTTTAGAATAACAACTTTTTAGCCAATAAAAACTGTGTTTTTTTTTTTTTTTAATAAAAACTTTTAGCCAATAAAAACCGTCGTTTTAGGATAAAAACTTTTTAGAAAAAACAAAGCTTGTTTTGAGAAAAACTGTCGTTAATCCTTTTTAGATAAAAAATGGTCGTTTTAGGATACCTTAAAACTTTTCCGCAAATAAAAACTGTCGATTTAGGATTAAAAATTTTGTTTGCGACAAAAACTCTCGTTTTAGGATTACAAACTTTTTATGCGACAAAAACTCTCGTTTTTAGGTAAAAACTGTCATTTTTAGGGGGGATCCAGTTTTTGGTAAAAACTGTTTGACCAAAAACTTCTTTGTTTTTAGGTCAAAACTTTTTAGCCAGTCGTTTTAGGATAAAAACTAATTAGAAAACATGTTTTTGGAAAAAAAAAATGTCGTTTAGGATTTTAAAAAAATCCGCTAAAAAGTGTTGTTTTAGAATAACTTTTCAGCCAATAAAAACCGTCGTTTTAGGATAACAACTTCTAAGAAAAAAACGAAACTTAAAAAAAAAATAAATAAATAAATAAAATTCGTTTTTAGTTAAAACCGGTCGTTTTAGGATAAAAACTTTTCCGCAAATAAAAACTGTCGTTTTTAGGTAAAAACGTCTTAGAAAATAAGAAATCTTATTTTTATATAATCCGATTTTTTAGGAAATTCGATTTCTTTCAATTTTCCTCCCAAGGCGAACCTTTTAGACGTGAGAGGTTATTAGCATTTCAGGAGTCCCCTTGCCTCACCCCCCTGGGGATAGGCGGTATAACTTTAGGAGATAACTTTCAGGTATAAGCATTAAAATAAGAAGAAAAAAGAAATTTTATATTTACAAATATAATTACACAATTTTCACAATTAAAATTAAAAACCAGTTTTAATAAAATGTTAAGGTCTGAAAGTGCAAACATAAATTAAAAATTAAATTTAATAAAAAATAATAATAACATAAAATCACAGACGTTTTTGTTTCGTTTTTATTATTTTCCAGTCCTCACGTTTTAGGCCGACGAATTTTTTTTTAAATTTTGTTGATAATACTGCTTGGAAATTGTTAAGTACCGAATTTTCTATTGTTTGCTGGGAGATTTGAGGACTTTGATGTGCCTGAAAAAAAGAAAAAAAAAAGTTATTATGAATAAAACCTTAATTTAATTTCCTTTAATTTTGCTCTTGAAGTCCCCCAGTGTAAGACCAACCGTTTAGGAGATATGGGAGGTTTTAGTTTTTCCCATCCTGATATCTCCTAAACGGTTCAACCGAGACTAAATATGAATAAAACCTTTTTTGTAGATAATTTAATTTCCTTTAATTTTGCTCTCGAAGTCCCCCAGTGAAAGACCAACCGTATAGGAGATATGGGAGGTTTTAGTGTTTCCCATCCTGATATCTCCTAAACGGTTCAACCGAGACTAAATATGAATAAAACCTTTTTTGTAGATAATTTAATTTCCTTTAATTTTGCTCTCGAAGTCCCCCAGTGAAAGACCAACCGTATAGGAGATATGGGAGGTTTTAGTGTTTCCCATCCTCATATCTCCTAAACGGTTCAACCGAGACTAAATATGAATAAAACCTTTTTTGTAGATAATTTAATTTCCTTTAATTTTGCTCTCGAAGTCCCCCAGTGAAAGACCAACCGTATAGGAGATATGGGAGGTTTTAGTTTATCCCATCCTGGTATCTCCTAAACGGTTCAACCGAGACTAAATATGAATAAAACCTTTTTTGTAGAGAATTTAATTTCCTTTAATTTTGCTCTAGAGGTCCCCCAGTGAAAGACCAACCATTTAGGAGATATGGGCGGTTTTAGTTTTTCCCATCCTGATATCTCCTAAACGGTTCAACCGAGACTAAATATGAATATAACCTTTTTTGTAGAGAATTTAATTTCCTTTAATTTTGCTCTTAAGGTCTTCCAGTGTAGGACCAACCATTTAGGAGATAGGCCTTTTTTATGAGATATATAAGAGAAAAAAGCTACCTTTTGGTGTTCACATGTGAATGGAAGCTGCCGTATATCTCGCTTCTCCTCTTCTCAACGTCCACTGACTCGGACGGTACTGAAAATTAAAAAAAGGAGAAAAGATGGGGATTTTGTGTTTACTTTGATTAGGACTTGTCCCGACTGTGTGTGTGGGTTGCGATAAGCGTAAAGGATCCAAAGTCCGCATCCCGTCGCTATCAGAAGGAATAAAATAAAACCCATAATTCCAGTATGGTTGAACGAACTTCCATTTTCATTACTCGCTGAAAAAAAGATTAGGAGTCTGTAATAGAGATACATTCGAGAGAGATATGGGCAAGAAGTTAGAGAAATATACAGGAGATATGAGGTATAACCAGGAGATATATGCGATATAAGCAGGAGATATGTGGAAGAGATACGAGCAGGAGATATGTGGAAGAGATACGAGCAGGAGCTATGTGAAAGAGATACAACCAGGAGATAAGTCAAAGAGACATAACCAGGAGATATGTCAAAGATACAACCAGGAGATAAGTCGAAGAGACATAACCAGGAGATATAGAGTATAAGTCAGGAGATATAGGGTAAGGAGTTATATGGGAGATATAGAGTTATTCGGGAGATGTAGGGATATAGTCGGGAGATATCGAGATATGGTCAGGAGTATAGAGGTATAGTCAGGAGATATAGAGTTATAGCCAGGATATATAGAGGTATAGTAAGGAGATGTAGAGATATAGTCGGGAGATATAGATTTATAGTCAGGATATATAGAGGTATAGTCGGGATATATAGAGATATAGTCGGGAGATATAGTGATATAGTCGGGAGATATAGTGATATAGTCGGGATATATAGAGATATAGTCGGGAGATATAGTGATATAGTCGGGAGATATAGTGATATAGTCGGGAGATATAGTGATATAGTCGGGAGATATAGTGATATAGTCGGGAGATATAGTGATATAGTCGGGAGATATAGTGATATAGTCGGGAGATATAGTGATATAGTCGGGAGATATAGTGATATAGTCGGGAGATATAGTGATATAGTCGGGAGATATAGTGATATAGTCGGGAGAATTTTGTGATATATTCGGGAGAATTTTGTGATATAGTCGGGAGATATAGTGATATAGTCGGGAGATATAGTGATATAGTCGGGAGATATAGTGATATAGTCGGGAGATATAGTGATATAGTCGGGAGATATAGTGATATAGTCGGAGATATAGTGATATAGTCGGGAGATATAGTGATATAGTCAGGAGATATAGAGTTATAGTCATATAGTCGGGAGATATAGTGATATAGTCATATAGTCGGGAGATATAGTGATATAGTCATATAGTCGGGAGATATAGTGATATAGTCATATAGTCGGGAGATATAGTGATATAGTCATATAGTCGGGAGATATAGAGATATATTAGGGAGATAAAGTCAGGATAAGTGAGATAAAGTCTGATAAGTCAGGATTTATATAGTGTATGTCAGGAGTTATAGTGTAAGGATATATTGAGGTATAACCAGGAGATATAGTCGGGAGAAATAGAGTTATAGTCAGGAGATATAGAGTTATAGTCAGGAGATATAGAGTTATAGTCAGGAGATATAGAGTTATAGTCAGGAGATATAGAGTTATAGTCAGGAGATATAGAGTTATAGTCAGAGAGAGATATAGAGTTATAGTCAGGAGATATAGAGTTATAGTCAGGAGGATATAGAGTTATAGTCAGGAGATATAGAGTTATAGTCAGGAGATATAGAGTTATAGTCAGGAGATATAGAGTTATAGTCAGGAGATATAGAGTTATAGTCAGGAGATATAGAGTTATAGTCAGGAGATATAGAGTTATAGTCAGGAGATATAGAGTTATAGTCAGGAGATATAGAGTTATAGTCAGGAGATATAGAGTTATAGTCAGGAGATATAGAGTTATAGTCAGGAGATATAGAGTTATAGTCAGGAGATATAGAGTTATAGTCAGGAGATATAGAGTTATAGTCAGGAGATATAGAGTTATAGTCAGGAGATATAGAGTTATAGTCAGGAGATATAGAGTTATAGTCAGGAGATATAGAGTTATAGTCAGGAGATATAGAGTTATAGTCAGGAGATATAGAGTTATAGTCAGGAGATATAGAGTTATAGTCAGGAGATATAGAGTTATAGTCAGGAGATATAGAGTTATAGTCAGGAGATATAGAGTTATAGTCAGGAGATATAGAGTTATAGTCAGGAGATATAGAGTTATAGTCAGGAGATATAGAGTTATAGTCAGGAGATATAGAGCTATAGTCAGGAGATATAGTCAGGATAAGTGAGATAAAGTCTGATAAGTCAGGATTTATTCATTTATATAGTGTATGTCAGGAGTTATAGTGTAAGGAGATTGAGGTATAACCAGGAGATATCACCAGGAGGTATAACCAGGAGATATAGAGATATAGTCAGGAGTTATTGAGATATATTAAAGAGATATGATCAGGAGTATATCAAAGAGATATAATCTCAAACAGTTATAATAGAAATACAGGAGATAATTATATTAAATACCTTACAAGTCCTTTGAGGGTGGTTAGTTAAAAAAAGAAGAAAAGTGTTAATTAAGTTTTATTTGTCTGGTAAAGATTTGATGGTGGCGTTACCTGTGACGGTGGCGACTTGAGGGAGCTCTTTGTGGATTTGGGAGTCTTGTTTGGGGATCGCGTCTGAGATGAAGTGGCTTTGAGGGCGGGCGCAGCTTTCCACGTGGTTCGCCGCCGTCGTCGGGCAATTGCTGTGCAGCCAATCTTGGCGGTTCCGGTCGAAGCCCGTCGAGCAACGCGACAGCTGCGGACACCATTGGCACTAAAACAGAAATACACATTCAAATCATCATATCTCCTAAACGGTTCAACCTAGACTAAATATGAATAAAACCTTTTTAGTAGAGAATTTAATTTCCTTTAATTTTGCTCTTGAGGTCTCCTAGTGTAGGACCAACCGTTTAGGAGATATGAGAGGTTTTAGTGTTTCCCATCCTGATATCTCCTAAACGGTTCAACCTAGACTAAATATGAACATAACCTGTTTTGTAGAGAATTTAATTTCCTTTAATTTTGCTCTTAAGGTCTCCCAGTGTAGGAACAACCGTTTAGGAGATATGAGAGGTTTCAGTGTTTAGCATCCTGATATCTCCTAAACGGTTCAACCTAGACTAAATATGAATAAAACCTTTTTTGTAGAGAATTTAATTTCCTTTAATTTTGCTCTTAAGGTCTCCCAGTGTAGGAACAACCGTTTAGGAGATATGAGAGGTTTTTAGTTATTCCCATCCTCATATCTCCTAAACGGTTCAACCGAGACTAAATATGAATATAACCTTTTTTGTAGAGAATTTAATTTCCTTGAATTTTGCTCTAAATGGTTTCTAGTCTAGGAACAACCGTTTAGGAGATATGAGAGGTTTTAGTGTTTCCCATACTCATACTCCTACACGATTCAACCTGGACTAAATATGAATATAACCTTTTTTGTAGAGAATAAAATTTCCTTTAATGTTGCTCTTGAGGTCTCCTAGTGAAGGACCAACCGTTTAGGAGATATGAGAGGTTTTAGTGTTTCCCATCCTGATAACTCCTAAACAGTTCAACCTGGACTAAATATGAATAAAACCTTTTTTGTAGAGAATAAAATTTCCTTTAATTTTGCTCTTAACGGTTTCTAGTCTAGGACCAACCGTTTAGGAGAGATGAGAGGTTTTAGTGTTTCCCATCCTGATATCTCCTAAACGGTTCAACCTAGACTAAATATGAATAAAACCTTTTTTGTAGAGAATTTAATTTCCTTTAATTTTGCTCTTGAGGTCTCCTAGTGTAGGACCAACCGTTTAGGAGATATGAGAGGTTTTAGTGTTTCCCATCCTGATAACTCCTAAACGGTTCAACCTAGACTAAATATGAATAAAACCTTTTTTGTAGAGAATTTAATTTCCTTAATTTTGCTCTTGAGGTCTCCTAGTGTAGGACCAACCGTTTAGGAGATATGAGAGGTTTTAGTGTTTCCCATCCTGATAACTCCTAAACGGTTCAACCTAGACTAAATATGAATAAAACCTTTTTTGTAGAGAATTTAATTTCCTTTAATTTTGCTCTTGAGGTCTCTTAGTGTAGGACCAACCGTTTAGGAGATATGAGAGGTTTTAGTGTTTCCCATCCTGATATCTCCTAAACGGTTCAACCTAGACTAAATATGAATAAAACCTTTTTTGTAGAGAATAAAATTTCCTTTAATTTTGCTCTTAAGGTCTCCCAGCGTAGGAACAACCGTTTAGGAGATATGAGAGGTTTTAGTGCTTCCCATCCTGATATCTTCTAAACGGTTCAACCTAGACTAAATATGAATAAAAACTTTTTTGTAGAGAATTTAATTTCCTTTAATTTTGCTCTTAAGGTCTTCCAGTGTAGGACCAACGGTTTAGGATATAAGAGAGGTTTTCTATTTTTCACTTGTTTTTCGTTTTTCTTACCGTAAATGCGACGCTGTCTTGGGTCGTGCATTTTTCGCATGAGGTGAAGGAGTGGCAGGTCGGGAGCGCCGTCATGTAGATCACAGTCCAATTTCTGATTTCGGTATTCTTAAAGTTGACTCGATGGTACTCGTAAATCGTCTTACGTCGTACAACTATAAAGAGAACTCATTAATTATAAACTTTTGCCATGAAAAATGAAGGAACTTACGGAAAACGGTTCGGTCAATTATGTAGGCGTCGCTGAGTCCAACTTTGACTGGATGGAGGCTGTCCTCAATTGAATCCACAGGGATCGGGATATGCCTGAAAAAAAATTCAAAAACCATTTATATATCAACCAAAAAAAGTGCAATACAGGTTATAATGGAGAAATATTCCTACTTAGTTGATGAATTAAGGAGATATGAAAGATGGGTTTTCTTGTTTAGGAGATATTAAGGGTTTAGGAGATAGAAAAGAATATTGTGTAAATCTGATTTATATAGGAGTTTTTGCAATAAAAAGTGCAAATTAGTGTGAAAGTATGCACTAAAAAAATAACTCTGGTTTAGGAGATATAAAACGAGTTAAATCTGGTTTAGAAGATATACTATAGTGTGTAAATCTGGTTTATGAGATATAAAATTAATAGTGTGCAAATCTTGTTTGTGGGGTATAAAATAGTGTGTAAATCTGGTTTAGGAGTACCTATAACAGAATGTGTAGATAAGGTTTAGGGGCTAAAAAAAATGCTTAAATCTGGTTTAGGAGATATAAAATAATGTCTAAATGTGGTTTAGGAGATTTTAAAAAATATGTAAATCTGTTTTATGGGATACAAAATGGTGGGAAAATCTGGTTTAGGATAGATAAAATAAATCTGGTTTGAGAGATATAAAATAGAGTGTAAATGTGGTTTAGGAGTATAAAAGAATGTGTAGATAAGGTTTAGGGGCTAAAAAAAAAGCGTAAATCTAGTTTAGGAGATATAAAATAGTGTCTAATTGTGGTTTAGGAGATATAAAATAGTGTGTGAATCTGGTTTTGGAGTATAAAAGAAAGTGTAGATAAGGTTTAGGAGCTGAAAAAAAAAAAGCGTAAATCTAGTTTAGGAGATATAAACTAGTGTCGTCTAAATGTGGTTTAGTTTAGGACATATAAAATAGTGTGTAAATCTGGTTTAGGAGTATAAAATAATGTGTAGAGAAGGTTTAGGGGCTAATTAAATGCGTAAATCTGGTTTAGGAGATATAAAATAGTGTCTAAATGTGGTTTAGGAGATATAAAATAGGGTGTAAATGTGGTTTAGGAATATAAAAGAATGTGTAGATAAGGTTTAGGGGCTAAAAAAAAAGGCGTAAATCTGGTTTAGGAGATATAAAATAGTGTCTAAATGTGATTTAGGAGATACAAAATAGTGTGTAAATCTGGTTTAGGAGTATAAAAGAATGTGTAGATAAGGTTTAGGGGCTAAAAAAAATGCGTAAATCTGGTTTAGGAGATATAAAATAGTGTCTAAATGTGGTTTAGGAGATATAAAAATAAATGTAAATCCGGTTTATGAAAATTAACCTACTTGTAAACAAAAATGATGTCTCCATTGCTCTGCAGGGTAACTTGAAAGGTAAAATTGCCGGCTTGCGACTTATCCTGAAGAGCGACTTTGTCCCATTCGACGGTAAACGACGTCCCGTTGTCGCGATACTTGACGTGGCTCTCGGTCGAGATGTTCGTGTCGAAATTGGCCATCAGCGGAGCGATGTACTGCGTCGCCGCCAACCAAGAATGAATGTAATCGCCAGTATAAAGGAAACCGCCGGTCGCTATCGATATATTCCGAATGAGATGGCCATAGAATGGAAAGTCGAATTTGAGCTTCACAGTCTAAAAGAGAGATTAACCAGTTTTAAATGATCGTAGAGCGACTTACGACAGCACGGCGATGGCTATTCGAAAGCATCTCGTGGACGATGACGTCAGGCCGGTCTTCGTCCATGTTCACCCAAAATTCCTTCCCTAATGTCTCATTCGTCACAGACGAGCTATTATAATACGTATACGGGTCCTGAAATACAATGGTTGTATGAAAAGAAAAACGATTATATCTCCTAAACGGTTCGATCTAGACTAAATATGAATATAACCTTTTTTGTAGAGAATTTAATTTCCTTTAATTTTGCTCTTAATGGTTTCTAGTCTAGGAACAACCGTTTAGGAGATATGAGAGGTTTAAGTGTTTCCCATCCTGATATTTCCTAAACAATTCGACCTAGACTAAATATGAATATAACCTTTTATGTAGAGAATTTAATTTCCTTTAATTTTGCACTTAATGGTTTCTAGTCTAGGACCAACCGTTTAGGAGATATGAGAGGTTTTAGTGTTTGCCATCCTGATATCTCCTAAACAGTTCAACCCGGACTAAATATAAATAAAACCCTTTTTGTAGAGAATTTAATTTCCTTTAATTTTGCTCTTAATGGTTTCTAGTCTAGGAACAACCGTTTAGGAGATAAGAGAGGTTTTAGTGTTTCCCATCCTTATATCTCCTTCACGGTTCAACCTGGACTAAATATGAATAAAACCTAGTTTTTCAAAAGTTTTTCCGGTTTTTTGCTAATATCTCAAAAACCGTAGGTCGTAGACGAAAACTTTATAAGAACAAAATTAAAGATTATTAAATTAGCTACAATTTTCGACTTAGCGATTTTTTTGTAGGACCAAACGTTTCTGAGCTACGAGGCGAAAAAGAAACGGGATTTTCGATTTTTACCTGTCAGATTTTAGAAAAAATTCAGAAAAAAGGAGGGAAGACTTCATCTAATCAAAAAAGTGTACTTAGTAAAAGTTATAGAGAATTCAATTAGTTTTTGAAAAAAGGTAGGGATGGGGGTAAATTTAAAATAACTTTTTTTTTACTCCAGAAGGCCTCGTAGCTCAGAAACGTTTGGTCCTACAAAAAATCTTAGTAAATCAAATTTGTAGGAAATTTAAAGATCTTTAATTTTGTACTTAATGTTTTTTCGCCTACGACCGACGGTTTTTAAGATATGGGCGAAAAACCGAAAAAAATTCGCTCTCCCCTCCCACTAATTTTGCCCATTTGGGGGCTTTAAATTAGTTTTTAGCCTGACATTTAGGAGATATATTCATACATACCGCTTTTTGTCCGGTGATATTGTTCTTCAATAATGTGCTGTTGTTGTTTAGAATGTCTTTTGGATAGTTATCTCCTGAATAAGCGTCATCATCCGGCGACGTCGTCTTTTCTGGCAGAGGTGTACTAGTACTAACCACTAAAAAAAAAGAGATAAATAGAAGTTTACTATCCACTATATCTCCTAATTTCGACTAGGACCCTCCATTTAGGAGATATGAGACTTTTAAAAAACTGATATTTACCAGGTACGGCGACCTTAACCGGCACTTCTCCTAGCAACGCTATCGTTTTCGCCTTCGACAAACCAGAATTCGCTAAAAATAAACAAAATTCTATCATATCTCCTAACATAACACCTAATATCTCCTAAACGGTTCAACCTAGACTAAATATGAATATAACCTTTTTTGTAGAGAATTTAATTTCCTTTAATTTTGCTCTAAAGGTCTCCCAGTGTAGGACCAACCGTTTAGGAGATATGAGAGGTTTTAATGTTTCCCATCCTCATATCTCCTTCACGGTTCAACCTGGACTAAATATGAATAGAACCTTTTTTGAAGAGAATTTAATTTCCTTTAATTTTGCTCTTAAGGTCTTCCAGTGTAGGACCAACCGTTTAGGAGATATGAGACGTTTTCTATTTTTTCTTTATTTTCCACTTGTTTTTCGTTTTTCAACTCACATTTTCCTCCTCCGCTAATTTTGGCATCGTCGCGATAATTGTCGGCGAGCCTTTTAATCGGGTATTCGACATATCGCTCGACCCTCGACGACCTCCGCCTGTCAACTTTGTACGAATAATAACCTGAAATTTAAAGATGACGAAAAATCAATTAAATATCATCAAGAAAAAAACATGCAAATAATTAATGCCAAGGATGTTTCAGGGTTGAAACTATTTTGTCAGGTATCATTTTCGTCTCAAATCTTTCAAGATTTCGACCTTGGTACAGATTTTGTCCCTGGGGACATTTTAGCCACAAAAAATTCAGTTGGTACTCTTTATTTGACTTATTAATTTTTTGACCTTTGTATTAGGATAAGATTAGGAGATAAAAAATTGTGAGATACAAAAAAAAGCTTTGAGGTATAAAAATAAATTCTAAATCGCTCATATCTCCTAAACAAAATGAAAAGTTGTTAGGAGCTGAATTTGCCCATGTAAGCTCTTTAGGATTACCTCTTATCTCCTAAATTTCATCTTCCACACCAGACAATTAAAGCAATCTTTTATCTCCTAAATGAAATTTTCCGTCAACGGACGATTATATTGATTTATCTCCTAAATGGGAGGAAAAAATGAACCGTCGAATTTTAAAGTGGAGGTCAAAAAATCGGGTCAATTGAGTCAAACGGAAAGAATGCGTCGAAGAGTAAAATTCATGTCAAAAATCCCATGTTGTGGTTTTAAAATTGTTTTAGGATTGAAGTAAAAAAAAGCAGTCATTTTAGGATAAAAACTTTTTGGCCAATAAAAACTCTCACTAGATGAAATACATAGGTGAAAACCTAAAATTTTTGGCCAGTAAAAAAAGGCCATTTTTGGATAAAAACCTATAATTTTAGGATTAAACATTTTAACCAGCAGAAACTTCCATTTTTTTGATAAAAACTAACGACTTGACTTTAGGATTTTAAAAAAAAACTGTCGTTTAGGATAAAAAATTTTTGGCCAATAAAAAAATCGTGTTTTTCGATAAAAACTCTCGTTTAGGATTTTTAAAAACCGCCGTTTTAGGATAATAATCAGCTTTTAGCCAATAAAAAACTTGTTGAGTAAAAACTGTCGTTTAGGATTTTTAAAAACTGTCTTTTTAGGGTAAAAAAATTTTAGAAAATAAAAAAACTGTTTGGATAAAAACTGTTCTTTAGGATTTAAAAAAACTTTCGTTTTGGAATAATAACTTTTTAGCCCATTAAAAAAAAATAAAAACCTTGTTTTTTGGATAAAACTATAGTTTAGGATTAACATTGTTTGATAAAACTGGTCGATTTAGGATAGAAACTTCTTAGAAATTAAAAAAATATGTTTGTGGATAAAAAACATTGGTTTAGGATTAAAATAAAACTTCCGTTTTTGTGTGTTTAGACTTTAGGGTTTAGGATTTATATTTTTTTTTAGATAAAACCAGTCGTTTTAGGATAATAACTTTCTAGTCATTAAAAAAACCATGTTTTTCTATAAAAACTATAGTTTAGGATTTAAATTGTTAGATAATATTGGTCGATTTAGGATAGAAACTTTTTAGCCATAAAAAAAACATGTTTTTGGATAAAAACTTAGGTTTAGGATAAATAAAAACTTTCGTTTTTGTGTGTTTAGGATTGAGACAGTAGATTTGGATAAACTTTCTAGCCAATAAAAACTGTAACTTTAGGGTAAAAACTCTCATTTAATTTTTAGGATAAAATTGTCGTTTAGGATTAAAAAAAGTATCATTTTTTGATAAAAACAAATTTTTAATCAATAGAAACTTTTTAGCCATTAAAAAAGTATGTTTTTGGATAAATAAAAACAGTCGTTTTAGGATAAAAACTTTCTAGCCAATGAAAAAAAACCTTGTTTTTGGATAAAAATATCGTTTAGGATTTACATTATAAGATAAAACTGGTCCATTAAGGATAGAAACTTTCTAGCCATTAAAAAAACATGTTTTTGGATAAAAACTTTGGTTTAGGACTAAAATAAAAACTTTCGTTTTTGTGTGTTTAGACTTTTAAAAAACTGCGTTTGTAGATAAAACCAGTCATTTTAGGATAAAAAATTTCTAGCCATTAAAAAAACCATGTTTTTCTATAAAAACTATAGTTTAGGATTTACTTTTAGATAATACTGTCAATTTTAGGACAGAAACTTTCTAGCAATATAATTTTTAGGATAAAAACTTTGGTTTAGGATTAATATAAAAACTTTCGTTTTTGTGTGTTTAGGGTTTAGGATTTTAAAAACTTTTTTTAGATAAAACCAGTCGTTTTAGGATAAAAACTTTCTAGCCATTAAAAAAACCATGTTTTTCTATAAAAACTATAGTTTAGGATTTACATTGTTAGATAATACTGGTCGATTTAGGATAGAAACTTTTTAGCCAATTAAAAAAAACATGTTTTTGGATAAAAACTTTGGTTTAGGAATAAAATAAAAACTTTGGTTTTTGTGTGTTTAGGATTTAAAAAATCTACCTAAAAACTGCGGTTTTTTTTTTTAATCAAACCAATCATTTTAGGATAAAAATTTTTAACCAATAGAGACAGTAGATTAAAAAAACTTTCTAGCCAATAAAAACTGTAATTTTAGGACAAAACTCTCAATTTAATTTTTACGATAAAAACTTTAATCCAATAAAATTGTCGTTTTAGGATGAAAAGTATCATTTTTGGGTAAAAACTTTTCGACCAATAAAACCTCTCTTTTTAGGATAAAAAGTGTCATTTTTGGATAAATACATTTTAGCCAATAAAAACTGTCGTTTTTGAATTAAAAGAACTATCATTTTTGAATTAAAAAATGAGTCCCGCGGCAGCAGGACTAAAGAGGTAGATTTCTTTCAGATGGTTAGATCTCGAAGTTTCTAAAATTCGAAGAAAAAAATCATCTGTTTCCCGGTAAAAATTCAAAAAAATTCTTTTTTACCTAGGTTCAAATCTATTGCACCCAGCTGATCCAAACCACTTTAAATCATTCTTAGCCATCCCCATAACATCACTTTTAAGTTTGAAAGCGATTGGATGAACGGTTTGCGAGATTCGCAGGTTAGGCCCTAAGTAAAGTACCAAACCGCTGGTCCGATTTCAGCCGTAACGAACTCATAAATTCTATTAGTTTAAAAGCCCTAAATACCGAATTTCATGGTCGTCAAGTAAAAATTACTCAAGTTATCGTGCGAATATATACATATATATATATATACACATACATATATATATATATAAACTTTTGAGTTGATGGTGGTTTGGGGGTCCAGGGGGTCTGAAATGAAAACCTATCACAAAAATTTTTGAATCTGAGACTACTGCCCCCATTGCAATAGGTAGATTTTCTGAAAGAAATCTACCTAAAACCGTACCTAGTTTTTGGATACAAACTTTTCGGACTGTAAAAACGTTCCAAAAACACCAATCTTTACCAAAAATCGATCAAAAACTAATTTCAAGCTAAAAATATCAAATTCTAGTCAAAAATTCCATTCTTGAAGAACCCCCTGGTCCAAAACTGAACACAAAATACCATTTTCAAGACTAAAAAAAATCTTAATTTGGTCCAAATTATGAAAATAAGTCCAAAAACGATAATTTTCTGAAATAATCATTCTGGGGCCACCCAGGGGGAAAAACGTGTCGAGATGTTTTTCTAGGAAAAGTCTCGGGAAAACCCAGGTTGAGGACTTAACCTTCGCCATGTTTTCAACAAGTTGCCTTAGAGGATCGGAAAATATAAAAATAGGCCAAAATAAACCGAAAACTTGAAAATTACATCAAAAAAATCAAACTTACCGTCAAGCGCGTGGATGATATTCGGAATTAAAATTAAAAGTAAAATAAATGAAATAAATGAGGAGGCGTCGGACGCCATAGTTGGGAAGAAAGAACGGAACTGAAGGAAAAAGCAATTACGAGAAGAGAAATAAAAAAAAGATGAGAGAGACAGAAAATGAAAGAGAGAGAAAGGCGACCTTCAATTTGTAAACAAACGTTCGGATTGGTTCCCGCCAAAAGTGTCCACTTTTCGAATTTCAAGGGCTGGAAAAAAGGGAAATTTCGTTTTCCCATTAAAATTTCACATTTTTCGGTTTTAAATGACGTTTTTCATCATCTTTAAGTGTTTTTTGTGTATTAAAAAACTCAAAATTTGATAATGTTGACCTTAAGGTGGGAGGGCCCTTCCACAATTTGTAGGGCGCCCCTCCAAAATTTTGGTTTTTAATAAATAATGCTTTAAATTTGTGTTTTTTCTTATATAAATGATATATTTGAACTCTTTTTTATTTATTACAGCCATTATTTCATGGTGAGCGTCCTGCTGCCATGGTAACGAGCTCCCAAATGGCGTTCGTGGGTGGTTCGTGGTTCATTTTGGTAAAATTGGACGAAAAATGGTCCTAAAACTGTCCACGTTTGATTCAGCTGGAGATTTACGAGCTTGTCGCCATGGTAACAAAGTGAGCTGCTGCCATAGCAACGAGCTCACAAATGGCTTCCGTTCCTAGGTGACCAAACATTTTCCGCTAATTAGTTTAATGCTAGTTTCTCATTCAATGCCGTCTCCACCCATCGTTAGTATCCCTAAACGTCCAATTAGGGAAATTACATACCGGCCAAAACGTTCATTAATTTAACGAAAAAGTCTCAAAAGCCCTATGATTTGACGTTTATATATCTAAGAAGATGAGAAGCTACCATGACAGTCTGAAAGATGATTTGGTTTCTTTTTTTCGTCACTTTTGCCTCGGCCCAAGTTTTGAAAACCAAATTGGGACCGATCAGGGGCTTCCAGAGCATTTCCAGAGATGGGAGGAGCTACATGAGCTACACTGGAGTTCCTTATGCAAAACCACCAATTGGAGAATTGAGATTTAAGGTTGGTAACAAAAATTGAACTTTAAGGCTTCACAACTTACCTAATTTTTGGTGGATTTCCTTATTATGTATACCGTTGGGAAGCTCATTTTAAGCCCTATAAAATTTACTTAGTGCTTAAAGTAGCTTAGACTACTATTTCAGCCTCAAAAATGGAAAAAAAGGCCAAAAGTCGCATTTTTTAAACTTTAAACGTTCATAACTTCCTCGATTTTTGGGCAAGTTCCTTGTGATATACACCGTTGGAAAGCTCATTTTAAGCCCTATAAAACGTTATTTATGCACTAGTTGGCTTTAACCACTCCTTAAGCCTCAAATATGAACTTAAGGAGAAAAAATTCGCATTTTTTAACTTTAAACAGCCATAACTTCTTTAATTCTTAAACGATTTTATTAATATTTATACCGTTGGAAAGCTCATTTATAGCCCTATAAAATCTTAAAAGAGCATTATTTGTCTAAGACCACTCCTTCAGGCTCAAAAATGGACTTAAAGTTTAAAATTATTGCAGAATCCTCAGCCTTTCGGTTCTTGGGATGGCGAGCTTGATGCCACGAATCCGATCCCGATGTGCGCCCAGACGAACCTTTTCTTCCGCCTGCCTGGCCAAAGTGAGGAAGTTTTGGGTCAAGAAGACTGCCTTTACTTGAACATCTACGTCCCGAAGGTAAGAAGACGGAAAACATGTAAAGTCATAAAATGGCTTCGAAATAGGTTTTCCGGCAAAAGGAAGGTAACGGATGGGTTAAAGAAGGTTATAGAAGTGCAATGTCGTTGCAGGATGCTAAAGGATTTCCGGTCCTTCTACACATACACGGAGGAGGTTTCAAGATGGGTTATCCAGGGCCCAAAGAAATGGCAAACTATTTCATGGATGAAGACGTCATTTTGGTCACGATCACCTATAGGCTTTCCTCATTCGGTTTCCTTTCCTTCGAAGATGACGTCATCACTGGCAACTTCGGGCTTAAAGACCAATCTATGGCTATCAAATGGGTTTACGAGAATATCGCCAATTTTGGAGGCGATCCTGATAAAATAACAGTTTTTGGAGAGAGCGCTGGTGCCGGGAGTACCCATTTACACCTCCATTCGCCGTTGAGCAGAGGTGAGGGTGAAAATATGAATGTATATAAAAAACTATATATGTATATATTGAAAAGACCTATATTTTAGTGATCCCCAGAACGCCCTGATCACGAATATATAGGTCGCTAAGACCGCAATAGCTTTCTTTCCTTGGAAATCAGCTATTAGCAGAGTTGAGAGTGAAAATATGAATGTATATAAAAATCTATATATGTATATATTGAAAAGACCTATATTTTAGTGATCCCCAGAACGCCCTGATCACGAATATATAGGTCGTTAAGACCTCAATAGCTTCATTTCCTTGGAAATCAGCTATGAGCAGAAACCAGACTCCCTCTTTTTTGTTTACAGATATGATCAAGGGTGCGATATCGGAAAGCGGGGGCGTAAATCGAGTTTGGACGTTGGCGCCGAAAGGATTTATGAGATCACGCACGCTGGAATTGGCCAGAAATTTGAGTTGCCCGAGCGACTCTCTGGGAATGCTGGAATGCTTGAGAAAAGTTGACTTTAAGACGTTATCGTTGCTCTCGGATAATCTATTCCACGTAAGAATGACATTAGGGGGCCAAGATGGGATAGGTGGCCAATGGACATTGAATGCTACCGAGTTGCTCTTCTTTTCCAGTACTGGGACATGGATGACGTCATACCGTGGAGGCCCGTCATCGAGAAAAGCCTTCCAGGTTCTTTCATTTCCGAAGATCCTTTCTCAATGACCATCACCAAACCCTGGCTGGCCGGATCCACCATAGGCGAAGGACTTTTCAGAACATCAAGTACGTCACCAACATACCGCCCACCCGAAATGAACTTTTCCATTTCCAGCGCTCCGAATAAAGCCAAAGGAAATCGTGGACGAAATCGCACAAAAAACCGACGAAATAATCTCTTACCTTTTAAACATGGACAAGGACGATCCAAAGAATAGAAACAAACTAGACCTAATTCGCAAAAGATTCTTCAAAAGCAATGAATCCGAAGATCTCATTACAGGCTATGAAAAGGTAAGAGTTCAGTCCTTTAACTATCCATAACTTCCTTAATTCTAGAGCGATTTAGTTCGCATTATATCCGTTGGAAAGCTCATTTTAAGCCATATAAAACAATATAAGTGCACTATTTGGCTTAGACCGCTTCTTCAGCCTCAAAAATGGACTTAAAGGGAAAAAAGTTACATTTTTAAACTTTAAACGTCCATAACTTCCTCAATTTTTGAGCGATTTTCTTATTGTTCATACCGTTGAAAAGCCCATTTTAAGCCCTATTAAACAATATAAGTGTACTATTTGGCTTAGACCACTCCTCCAGCCTCAAAAATGGACTTAAAGGAAAAAATGTCGCATTGTTTAACTTTAAACGTCCATAACTTCCTCAATTTTTGAGCGATTTCCTTATTATTTATACAGTTGGAAAGCCCTTTTTATGTTCTATAAAACGATATAAGTGCACTATTTGGCTTAGTCCACTTCTTCAGCCTCAAAAATGGACTTAAAGGAAAAAAAGTCGCATTTTTAAACTTTAAACGTCCATAACTTCCTCAGTTTTTGAGCGATTTCCTTATTATTTATACCGTTGGAAAGCTCATTTTAAGCCCCATAAAACAATATACATAAGTGTATTATTTGGCTTAAACTAGTCCTTCAGCCTCAAAAAAAGATTTTTTTGTTTGAAGTTATTCTCGGAGGCCTTTTTCATAAATCCGCTTCAAGAGAACGCTTTGAGACATGGCGGTCCTTTATATATGTACCGGCTAGAATACAGAGGGGAAGGCACAGTCATGGATTTCATCGCTAAATTCAACCATTCACGTGAGTAGAGCCAAGAAGAGTTGGCAGCTCTGACTTTTTTCAAGGACCCGACCATATCGACGAGACTTTGCTGTTGTTCGACTATAAAAAGCAGTTCGGATTAAAAGGGACGCCTTCGGATTATCGTATATCGAAAGAAGTCGTCAAACTTTGGGTCAATTTCGCGAAATTCCAGTAAGTCGTAACATGCCGCCCACCGAATTTTGACGGTTTTTTCAGAAATCCGACTCCTCCGGGGGCTAAAATTGATTGGCCGGAATATAAGAAGACGAAGAAACTCTTGAGGATCACTTCTGAAGGACTGATCGCTGGAGAAAACGAGTGGGGTGACGTCTATGAGTTTTGGAAAGGGATTTTTCAATGAAATATAGCTTAAGCCATAAAGAAACAATTTATTTAAAGTTCCGTCCTTTCTCTGGCTTTATACATGGGCAAATTATTCCAAAAGTCGACTTCTTCTTTTTTGAAGTCTTTTCTCATTTCGGATTTCTCGTCGATGTAAAAGTACTCGCTGGTTCCGCTAGGGGTCCACTCGTCCGACGGTTTCCTATAAAAAAGAAAATCGATCCCATTTCTGATGTCAAAAGATAGGAAAGCTGACGGTACATCGACAGTACATCGATAGTACGTCGACAGCGCATCGACGGTGCATCGACGGCGCATAGGGTACATCGACGGTACATCGGCGGTACATCGACG
Organism: Orius laevigatus; assembly: GCA_018703685.1. Lineage (NCBI taxonomy): Eukaryota > Metazoa > Arthropoda > Insecta > Hemiptera > Anthocoridae > Orius > Orius laevigatus. The sequence continues at coordinate 68,062 of JAGWEN010000356.1, read as the reverse complement.
GTGCATCGACGGTACATCGACGGTGCAACGACGGTCCATCGACGGTACATCGACGGTACATCGACAGTACATCGGCAGCACATCGACAGTTCATCGGCAGGACATAGACGACGGTACGTCGACGACAGTACATCGACGACAGTACATCGACGACAGTACGTCGACGACAGTACATCGAAGACAATACATCGACGACAGTACATCGACGACAGTATATCGACGACAGTACATCGACGACAATACATCGATAGTACATCGTTGACAGTACATCGACGCTGCGACCGAGATTGCTGATGACGTCCCAGATCCCAAATTTACTCACTGATAACGTGCGAAGTCCGTCCAAAGCTTGACAATCTTTCTCGACATCTTCTCGTCTCCTTTTTTCACTTTGGGGAACATGTCGGTCCAATTGAAGATCATAAGGAGTTCGTCGGCATGGGAGACTCCTTCATATTCGACACCTCCGGATATCGGGTCCATCAACGAGTTCGCCCCTTTGTAGCCCAGAACGTATAAGAACTTGGTCCCCTTATGGGCCTTCAACGCTTTCTGCATCGCCACATGGAAGAAAACGTCCGAAACAACCTAAAGACAAATGACAAGAGCGTTTACATCGACGTTACATCGACGGCACATTTACATCTCCTAATCCATTTTTGACTCCTTCGACGTCATCAAGATTGGGGAAGTACTTCTCCTTGACCATCTCCATCGACTCCTTCACTTTCGAATTGGCGTCGTCCATGAACAACATGCGGGGCAAGTACGAGTCGATGTTGCGCACGAATTCTTTGACGTTAGCGTCGTCGTTTTCTAAAACTAGAGACGATATCGAAAATAGGTTAAAATGGTCTTTTACATGCTTTTTTGATGATTCCTTCATCTGAGGTGACTCCGGTCATCCAGGGCGTTTCGGTTTCGATGTAATGAGGGTCTTCGGTTATGAATGCGCCTGGCAATTTGGTTTCGATGACGGGTTTGAAGATGCACGCTTGGTTGAACATCCAAAACTGAAATAGAACGTGATTCGATGACATCGACGACTACATCGACATCGACTGAAGCGAACTTCAATGCTATTTTATATTTTCCCTCCCAAATTATATTCATTTTTAGCCACAGAGGGCATTAGAGTCGTGAAAATTATTATTTGAATAAAGTTTAATTTAAAATTGTAAACGTATTGAATAATAATCAATTAATATACTTGAAATATCAATTCGACAAATTAAAATATCAATTCGACATGGGTCTTTAGTTCCATTGGGTCGGCAGTGGAGGACGAGGCCAAAAGGCGTTAGGTTCATGACGGACGCTCTCGGGACTCGTGGACCGGAAGCACATCGTTCGTCTCCCGCGAGTTTGATCGTATTAATAAAGACAGTTTTTGAATTTGAACGATTTTTCTAAACTGAATCGAATATAAGTTTGAAAGTTTACGCGAAAGTAAACGCGAATCAAATAATAAAGCTTTCGAAAAAGGAACTTCAGAAAATTCGCCTAACGTAAAAAGGTGAGTCCTTTTCACGACATTACATCGACGACGACGACATCAACATCGACATCGAAGACGAAGACATCGCCGACGTCATCGGCAACGACAACGACGACATCGACAACGAGAACATCGACGATAACGACATCGACATCGACAAAAACATCGAAAAAGACATCGACAAAACTGTCGTTAACTACATCGACATCGACATCGACATCGACATATACATCGACGACGACGACATCTACATCGACATCGACGACATCGCCGACGTCATCGACATCGACATCGACAACGAGAACGACGACAAATACATCGACAAGCCGTCGTTAACTACATCGACATCGACAACGACAACGAGAACGACGACGACGACAAATACATCGACAAGCCGTCGTTAACTACATCGACATCGAAGACGACATCGACAAAAACATCGACGACATCGAAGACGAAATCGAAGATGACGAAGACATCGACATCAACGACGACGACATCGAGGAGGACATCGACCTCGACGACTACATCGATATTAACATTAACATCGACGGCGACATCAACATCGACATCGAGGACGACGACAACGACATGGACAAAACCACCGTTAACGACATCGACATCGACATCGACAACGACATCGAAATTACATCGACATTACAAATCTAAGTTTACCATGAAGTCATGTTCTTTCATGACGATGTCGCTCGCGTCTTTCGTCTGTAGGCAAGCGATGATGTCATTAGAGTCGCGTGCGTGGCAGTCGAAGAGTTCGGCGAGTTTGAACGCCTTCTGCCGCGCATCGCCCGGTTTGTCGAACGCCCAGAACTCGTTCACGGTTCCGCTTTCAGAAATGACGGATTTCAGAATTCCTTTATTCGACGGCGCTATCATCTGGTAGTTCGTGCTAGCACCGCCGGCGCTTTCGCCGAAGATCGTGATCCGATCGGGGTCGCCGCCGAAGTCTTCGATGTTCTCGTGGATCCATTTCAACGCTAACGATTGGTCTTTGAGGCCGAAGTTGCCTGTAATGACGTCATCTTCGGTGCTCAAGAAGCCTAAAGCGCTCAGACGGTACTGGAGGTTGACAAAGACGACTTTCTCATCGACCAAATAGTCTGCAGAGTTCTCACCTCCAGGACCTCCGCAGCGGAAACCGCCGCCATGTATGTACACCAGCACGGGCATCAATTCCTTCGGCTTTAGCTACAAAGAACCTTTTGAACCGTCCATCAATGATAGTGGATACCTCAGGGGTGAAGACGTTGAGGTATAGGCAGTCTTCTTGGCCCCAAGTTTTGCTCCAGTCGCGCGTAAAGAAGATCGGAAGTTGAGTGCAGAGTGGAGGCGCTTTCGTGCAGTCTTTTTCTTCTTTCCATCCTTCGACTGCTACTGGATTCTAAAGGAAAATAGATTTATAACGAAAAATTGTCTCTTAAAACCTTCATTTTGAGGTTTTTGACGAATAATTGGCTTTTAATGCTATGGAAACGCCTAGATCGACCTTATTTCCCATTACGTCTCCCAAAATAAACATTTTTATATTTTGAATTTTATTTAAAAATAACATCTTGGGACACATGGACAACATAAACTATAAAAAACATGTTTTTTTTTGTTCAATTTTTTTTTTTAGTTGAGGCATATTTCGACTTTCAAAATTTATTTAGCGAGTTTTCTCATTTCGGAGAGGTAGCGGAGAGCCATTGAGAGCTCGAAATCTGGCAGACGGTCGCGCGCCTGGTGACGTCAGGCTCAAGTATATGGAAAATGAGTCTTTTCACACGTCCCGTCAGTGTAGAAGTGTTCGGAAACGTGAGCTTTCTCATCGTCTGGATTTTCAACATTTGCTTCATTTTGGAATCGTCGAATGGCATGTTGCCGCATATCATGATGTAAAGGATGCATCCCATGGACCACACGTCGTACATTTTGGGGTTATATTTGATACCTTGAAGTATCTCTGGGGCTGCATAGGCGGCGCTTCCGCAAAAAGTTTCGCTCAACGTTCTCTTCATCGTTTTCAAATCGTGGCACCATCGCGAAAACCCGAAATCTGCTATTTTGACACGATCGCGGCTAGAAAGAAGGACGTTCTCGCATTTGAGGTCTCTATGTGCTATATCGCGAGAATGGAGATATTCGACGGCGTTCACGATTTGGCGAAAAAAATGCTTCGCGCGGAGCTCGGTGAATGGCCCTTTGTTCCGGATGTAGTCTAAAAGGTCGCCTTTGTCGCAGAAATCCATGAACATGAACACACGATCTTCCAGCTCGAAGATGTTGTAGACGGTGACGATGTTCGGGTGACGGATTGTCCGCACGATGCTTACCTCACGTGGGAGGAATTTGTTCACGAAATCTTCGGACGCTTTTTTCTTGTTTATGACGCGGCATGCGAGCCGGTGGACGTGCCCGTCTTGAGATTTCATTGCTAGCTGAACCTGAAATAACAAATTTGTCAATTTTTTGAGCCTGCAATCGCGTATTCCCAGCTGCCTATACCACGTTCCCATCCTGGTGTCCCATTCCATATAGCCCAACTATTCCCTGACAGCCAACAGGAAAGCTACTTGCTATTCCAACTTGGCATAAAAGAGCAAACCTTGCAGTATGTCCCTTCGCCGATCGTTTTCCCGAGTTTGAATCCACGTTTTTCGATGAGAGTTTTGTATGCGTCACCGAATGCACCGGGAAACCTGAGAACTTGGCAGTGCGACGGCGAATCATTCCTCGAAATGAGACGCTCGGATCGTACCTCACGAACTGGGCTCTTCAAAATTCGCCTTTCCATCGCCTCTCCTATCTACGAGTCGAAACCTCTCGGATATTCCGGGACCTGTTCTGTCGAATATAAAAACAAAAATGTTGACTTTTTTGAATTTTTATTTTCTACACAACTTGGGACTACATTTATAAAGTGTTTTTACAACATGTTTTTTTATTTTATTTATTATTTTAAAAGACGGATGGGGTTGAAAAAGGCGCGAAAGCTGAGTACGAAAATTGCCATCGAGTGGATTGGATGCTTTCATGGCAAATCTTTGGCATTTGATGTTCCAAGCTTATGTTGATGTCGATGTCGAAGTGGATGTCCAAGTCGATGTCGATGTTACCGTCGATGTCGATGTTAATGACTAATGTCGATGTCACAGTCGATGTTGTTGTCAATGTCGATGTCGATGTTACCGTCGATGTCGATGTTAATGACTATTGTCGATGTTAATGTCGATGTCACTGTCGATGTTACCGTTGATGTCGATGTCGATGTTACTGTTGATGTTGACGTCGATGTCGATGCCACTGTCAATGTTAATTTCGATGTCGATGTTACTGTCGATGTTAATTTCGATGTCGATGTTAATGCCGGTGTCGATGTTACTGTCGATGTTACTGTCGATGTTACTGTCGATGTTAATTTCGATGTCGATGTTAATTTCGATGTCGATGTTAATGCCGGTGTCGATGTAAATGTCGATGTTACTGTCGATGTCTAACATCGAAGTTGCATCGAACGTTACATCGACAACGCCGACGACGAAATCGACGACATCAACATCGACAACGAGAACGACGACATCGACAAAAACATCGTTAACGACATCGACAAAACCGTCGTTAACTACATCGACGACGACAACGACAACGTCAACGACGACGACAACAACGTCAACGACGACGACGACGACGAAATCGACAACGATAACGACGACATCGACAAAAACATCGACGATGTCGATGTCGATGTTACTGCCGATGTTACTGTCGATGTTACTGTCGATGTCACTGTCGATATTGATGTCGATGTCGATGCTACTGTCGAAGTTGCATCGAACGTTACATCGACAACGCCGACGACGAAATCGACGACATCAACATCGACAACGAGAACGACGACATCGACAAAACCGTCGTTAACTACATCGACGACGACATCGACAGTACATCGACATCGACCTCGTCGACAACGTCAACGACGACGAAGAAATCGACATCGACAACGATAACGACGACATCGACAAAAACATCGACGATGTAGATGTCGATGTTACTGCCGATGCTACTGTCGATGTTACTGTCGATGTCGATGTTACTGGCGATGTTAATGTCGATGTTCCTGTCGACCTTACTGTCGATGTTACTGTCCATGTCGAAGTCGATGTCGATGTCGAATTCGCTGTCGATGTCGTTGTCGATTTCGATGTCGATGTTCATGTAGATATTGAAAACGATGTCGATGTCGAAGTGGATGTCGATATTACTATCGATGATACCGTCGATGTTACTGTCTTAAAATAAAAGTTTTAAGAGACACTATTTTGTCATAAACTTTAAAATCAACGTTTTTAGAGCCTTTTTTCCCCGTTATAACTTATAAACCTCAAAATCAACATTTTAATGCTATTTTTCATCAAAAACCTTAAAATTTACATTTTTGAGGAACCAATCCTCCTTTTTGAGAAAGCCTAATTTTCGTCAAAAAAACATCAAAATCAACGTTTTAAGAGATTTTTTTCGTCAAAAACCTCAAAATTAAACATTTCAAAAAGCCAAATATTCGTCAAAAACATTTTTTTTTTTTTTTTTTGTGGGGGGTCTGATTTTTAGTAGTTGGCCCCCTCCGGACAAATTGCTGGATCCGCCACTATGCGAGGGTGAAGTGAGTGACGTCACTGGTTGGGCGACCATAGGAATGAGGATACCTGTGGGTGACCACTGACCTGTGGCTTCCCGGCGTCTTTCCCTGTTTACCTTAAAACGGAGCTGGCCAAGAGGTGGTTTCGCGTACGGGATTCCGAAGAATTTCAGATATTCGAGGCCATCTCTTGAAATTCCCGTTTTCCCTTTAATCGGCCCTAGTTTGGTTTTGAGGAGCCGAGAATGGGCGCCGATGCAGAAAAGAAGAACCAAGCCGGCGAAACGCATCTCGCACTATGAAGTCTGAAACCTCTTCGCCCCTGATAACGTCCCAAGGACCCCCATTACGTAACCACTAGGAGAGTAATTATGTACGAACAAAAAAATTATCATCAATTTTCTTTAAATATCCCCTTGACTTTAATTAATTTATTTGATTACATTCTCGTGTATAAATAGAAATAAAATCTTTAGTGGACGATATCTCTTTGGAGTCGCTCAAATGCCATTCTTGAGGTATCATTGGGTCGAATGGGGTCGGCATGCAGTATCTGAAAACAAATAGAAAAACAACAATTTGGTTAAATTTTAAATCGGTGGTTTTACCAAAATCTCCAATTTTTCCGGTTTTTCGCCAATATCTCGAAAACCGTTGGTCGTAAGCGAAAACACATTAAGTACAAATTTAAAGATTTTTAAATTTTGTACAATTTTGATCTAATAAGATTTTTTGTAGGACCAAAATTATCTGAGTTACAAGGCAATTAAAAAAAAATTGATTTTAAATTTAGACCTCTCAAGGAATGAAGAATTTTGGAGAGGTAGTATTCGGTAATTGAATTCTCTACAACTTTTACTTTATACACTTTTTTGATAAGATGAAGTATTTCCTACTTTAGAGGTCAAAATTTAAAATTCCATTTTTTCGTCGCCTCCTAGCTCTGATACTTTTGGTCCTACAAAACATCTTAGTAATTCAAAATTGTAGAAAATTTAAAAATCTTTAATTTTGTGCTTTATGTGTTTTCGCTTACGACCTACGGTTTTCGAGATATTGGCGAAAAACGGGAAAAATTGGAGATTTTGGTAAAACCACCGATTTCAACAAATTTGCACCTTAGAGTAGGGCATTAGCATATCAGGGCTTTTCCCAAAAATGGAGATTTTTTTGTCACCTCGTAGCTCTGATACGTTTGGTCCTACAAAAAATCTTATTAGATCAAAATTGTAGGAAATTTAAAGATCTTTAATTTTGTGCTTTATGGTTTTTCGCCTACGATCTACGGTTTCCGAGATATTGGCGAAAAACCGGAAAAATTTGAGATTTTGGTAAAACCACCGTTTTCTGGAAAATGTAAAGGACAAATAGCGCAACAAATTGCCACCAGCCCGGCTTCGATATCATAAAAACCAAGGGTTTTACAGCCGTTAAAATTCACAAAGTTTTTACTCGATGTTTACCTTCCTTTGACTTCCGGGCCGACGATTACCAGCACTTTGCCTTCAAATCTCTCCAAATATTCGAAAAAGTGTTTGTAGTCGTTGAAATATGAGAAAAGGATGGCGTTCCCTTTGCCAGCGATGATTTCCTCAAGTTCGGGGTCGTCGGTGAAAATTTGATCTTTGAATCTGGGTCGCTTTGTCGCCTTCCAGTAGCGACGGTCGAGTTCGAGGGCGACGCACTCAATTCCGGAGATCGACTCGAGTGCCCACTCGAAGAGGCCACTCCCAGCTCCGACGCTCAACACCTTCGAAACACTTCACAATCATTACGTTACCGAGGCTTTTGCCTCAAGTTGGGACCGGGCTTGGGAATAACGTAACTAAACCCCTTAGAGCATCCTTATCAAAAATATTAACCTTTTCATCCTCAAACACAAATTAATTTCTTTTTTGTCGCCTCGTAGCTCTGATACGATTGGTCCTACAAAAAGTCTTATTAGATCAAAATTGTAGGAAATTTAAAGATCTTTAATTTTGTGCTTAATGTTTTTTCGCCTACGACCTACGGTTTTCGAGATATTGGCAAAAAACCGGAAAAATTTGAGATTTTGGAAAAACCACAGATTTTTAACAACTTAAGGGTAGGGCATTAGGATATCAGGGCTTTTCCCAAAAATGGAGATTTTTTTTTGTCGCCTCGTAGCTCTGATACGTTTGGTCCTACAAAAAATCTTATTAGATCAAAATTGTAGGAAATTTAAAGATCTTTAATTTTGTGCTTAATGTTTTTTCGCCTACGACCTACGGTTTTCGAGATATTGGCGAAAAACCGGAAAAATTTGAGATTTTGGTAAAACTACCGATTTTCAACAAATTTGCACCTTAGGGTAGGGCATTAGGATATCAGGGCTTTTCCCAAAAATGGAGATTTTTTTTGTCGCCTCGTAGCTCTGATACGTTTGGTCCTACAAAAAATCTTATTAGATCAAAATTGTAGGAAATTTAAAGATCTTTAATTTTGTGCTTAATGTTTTTTCGCCTACGACCTACGGTTTTCGAGATATTTGCGAAAAACCGGAAAGATTTGAGATTTTGGTTAAAACACGGATTTTTAACAAATTATCACCTTAGGTTAGGGCATTAGAATACAGGGCTTTTCCCAAAAATGGAGATTTTTTTGTCGCCTCGTAGCTCTGATACGATTGGTCCTACAAAAAATCTTATTAGATCAAAATTGTAGGAAATTTAAAGATCTTTAATTTTGTGCTTAATGTTTTTTCGCCTACGACCTACGGTTTTCGAGATATTTGCGAAAAACCAGAAAAATTGGAGATTTTGGTTAAAACACGGATTTTTAACAAATTATCACCTTAGGTTAGGGCATTAGGATATCAGGGCTTTTCCCAAAAATGGAGATTTTTTGGAGCTTTTACCTTAAACGCCTGAGATGATGAGAAAGAAAGTGAAAATCTTCCATTTTAGGCTTCGGCCAGAGCAAAAAACTCGAATTCGACATTTCATGCAATTCGAGCGTCTCGCGAACATTATCTGGCGACAAAAATGCCCAAATTAGACGAAAAATTTAGCATTTAGGTAAAAATTATAAGGGAAGAATGTAATTTGGCAACACTGGGCTTACCTTTTTTAAACGCTTCCAAAATCATCTCCATATTCCAGCAATCCATTTTTTTAAATAAAATTTTTTCGAATTTTTTTTTTTTTCACTCTGAAAATAGTCAAAACGAGTTGACAAGGTCTGACAAACTGCCAAGTGCCAAAAAGGGATTCGCTACCGTTTCAAACGAGCTTTTCAATTTGAATTCAGGTTTACCAACTTCGGAGGACTAAATCCCCCCCCCCATAACAAAAAGTTAAAAAAAATTTTTGTTTCAAAATGAGTTTTCGAATAAAAAACATTTTTTTTTTTGTCTAAAAATTCGACTTTTGAATAATTTTTTAATCAGAAAAAGAGGTTTTTGAATAACTTTTCTTTCTAAAAAAGACGTTTTTGAATTATTCCTAATAATTACCAAAAGTTTAGGATAAAAACTTCCAGTTTAGGATAAAAACTTCTAGTTTAGGATTTTAAAAAGTTCAGGATTTAAAAAAAAAACACTTTTAGTTTAGGATAAAAACTTTCAGTTTAGGATAGAACAACCAATTTAGGATCAAACTTCCAGTTTAGGATAAAAACTTCCAGCTTAGGATAAAAACTTCCAGTTTAGGATAAAAATCTCCAGTTTAATATAAAAACTCTAGTTTAGGGTTTAAAAAAAGAACTTTCAGTTTTTTGTAAATAAAAAAAAAAGGTTTTTAGACAAACAAATTTTTTTGTAAACTAAAAATTTTTTAGTTTCCATCGCTTTTTTGGTATTTGAAGGATCATAAAACACAAATAAAAACCAAAATATAAAATTTTAAATGTTTAATATTATACATAATATTTACATTTTTTTATATAATATTTAATATCAATATAATAAAGAGAAAATCTTGTATAATTTTTTTTTTTAAAGTTAAACTTTTCTGCCCTTTTTTTTTCAATTTTTTTTTTATTACAAAAATAATATGCCATTCACAAAAAAGACCGGGGAAGTACAAAAAAAAAGAAAAAATTGTACAAAAAGTACAAAAATGTTAACAGGCAGATAAGAGATCATTCCTTAAATTACAAAAAAAAACTTTTTTTAACTTGTACGAGGGTGTCGGTGAAGCAACTCAGTGCATCCAACCAAAATTGAGTTATGTTGGCCACCCTGATTTAACAGAAAAAAATAAATAAATAACAAAATAACACTGGGAAATTGCTTTTTTCCTCTTAAAAGTAGTTAAAGAAGCCCACAAAAGAAATTATTGCACGACACACGAATTAGGGCGAATCTAAATATTATTTGTACTTTTACCTAACATAAATTATACAATTTTTATTATTTATCTATTTAAAAACACTTATTTACACTATTTCTATGTTATTGTGGAGGGGGGGAGGGGAGTATATAAAATAGAATAAATTTGTTTTTATAACGTGCATATTAACAGAGAGTAGGTTTAAAAAAAGGTTGGGATTTTTTATTTACAATAAATTAAAAAAGAGGATTATTGGGGTGGGGGAGGGGGTGGGGGTGGGGGGAGGTAGAGCCAGGGCTGGGGTGGGGGAGGGGGCGGAGGGGGGATTTCGGGCGAACCGGAGGGCAGCGGCGGTGGAGGCGGAGGAGGGCTCTTCTTCTGACTTCGAGTTCGTCCTGAAATTTAAAAAATAATTTGTTAGTGGGAAAAGTTTATGAATTTAATACCTAAAACCACATTTAAAAAAGAAGTTTTTAATTCCTAAAAATAATTGTTTTGTCTAAAAAAAAGAGGTTTTTGAATACCCAAAAACTATTTTTTGTCTTAAAAAAAGAAGTTTTTGAATTCCTAAAACACAATTGTTTTGTCTAAAAAAAGAGGTTTTCAAATACCCAAAACCAATCTTATGTCTTAAAAAAAAAAAGAAGAGGTTTTTAAATTTCTAAAAATTACCAAAAGTTTAGGATAAAAACTTTCAGTTTAGGATAGAACAACCAATTTAGGATAAAAAAAATCCGCTAAAAAACTTCCAGTTTAGGATAAAAAATCTCCAGTTTAGGATAAAAACTTCCGGTTTAGGATAAAAATCTCCGGTTTAGGATAAAAACTTCCAATTTAGGATAAAAACTTCCGGTTTAGGATAAAAACTTTCAGTTTAGGATAGAACAACCAATTTAGGATAAAAAAAATCCGCTAAAAAACTTCCAGTTTAGGATAAAAAAATCTCCAGTTTAGGATAAAAACTTCCGGTTTAGGATAAAAATCTCCGGTTTAGGATAAAAACTTCCAATTTAGGATAAAAACTTCCGGTTTAGGATAAAAACTTCCGGTTTAGGATAAAAACTTCCGGTTTAGGATTAAAAAAAAATCTCCAGTTTAGGTTAAAAACTTCCAGTTTAGGATAAAAACTTCCACTTTCGGATAAAAACTTCCACTTTAGGATAAAAACTTCCAGTTTAGGATTTAAAAAAAAGAACTTTCAGTTTAGGATTAAAAAAAAAAAAAAAAAAGAGGTTTTTGTATAAATTTTTTTTTGTTTTGTTTAAAAATGAGTTTTTGAATAAAACCAATTTTTTTCTTTTTCTAAAAAAAGAAAAAAAAATAAAATAAAAAATAAAAAAATAAAAAAAAGAGGTTTTTGAATACCTAATACCATTTTTTCCCAAAATAAGAGGTTTTTGAATTAATTACCTAAAACCAATTTTTTTTGTCTAAAAAAATAAGTTTTTGAATTCCTAAAACCAATTATTTTGTCTAAAAAAAAGAGGTTTTTGAAAACCCAAAACCAATGTCTTTTTGAATTCAATACCTTAAAAACTATATTTTTTGTCTAAAAGTTTTTAAACTCCTAATAGTTACCTGAAGTTTAGGATAGAAAAACCAATTTAGGATCAAACTTCCAGTTTAGGATAAAAATTTCCACTTTAGGATAACAAATTCCACATTATGATTAAAAACTTCCAGATTAGGATTTAACTTTTAGTTTAGGATAAAAAAAAGTTTAAAAAAGATCTTTCAGGTTGGGATAACAACTTCCAGTTTAGGATTTAAAAAAAACCTTTTAGTTTAGGATAAAACTTTCAGTTTAGGATAGAACAACCAACTAAGATCAAACTTCTATTTTAGGATAAAAAGTTCCACTTTAGGATAAAAATCTCCAGTTTAGAATAAAAACTTCCAGTTTAGGATAGAAAAACCAATTTAGGATCAAACTTCCAGTTTAGGATAGAACAACCAATTTAGGATCAAACTTCCAGTTTAGGATAGAACAACCAATTTAGGATCAAACTTCCAGTTTAGGATAGAACAACCAATTTAGGATCAAACTTCCAGTTTAGGATAACAAATTCCACTTTAGGATAAAAACTTCTGAAAAGTAAAAACAAAAACTTGTCTCACTTCTTTTGTTTTTTTCTTCTTCGTCATCACTTAAGAAGAGGCCGAACTCTCGACGGAGGCGATCAGTGAGCGCTTCTCGCTGCTGCTCCACCAGGGTTGGCGCTGCACTAAAACCAGTCGCTGAAACAATAAAAAAAAAATTATTTTTATAATCAATTATAACGTCAAGTAGGTAAAAACTAGCAAAAACTACCAAATCACACACACAAAAAAAAAAAAAATTGAGCGAAGCTTTATAAAAAAAGTTAAATTGTGGCTAAAAACATGAATTTTGGGACAACAAATCGATGTTTACCTTTTTTTAATAATTTTTCGTCGTCTTCTTCATCTTGGCTGTCGGAATTTACAGGGCCGTTGGAGACGGCGGTTTCCTTTTTGTCGCCTTTTTCTTTGGCGACGCCGCCTTTCCGTTCGCGGTATTCGGAAATGGAAAGTTTCCGTTTTACGCGAGCCTCTTCCTTTATGCGAGCCCTTTCTTCGGCCTCGCTCGGCGCTTTTTCTTCCTCTTTCACCGCGACGGTTTCATCTTTCACCGCGACGGTTTCATCTTTCATCGCGACGGTTTCTTCATTCGCCGCGACCGCTTCTTCTTTGATTTTAACCGGAGAATCGTCCAAAGGAGTCTTCAACTCGCACGGCGGCGTTTTTGGCCCATTTGTTATCTAAAATTAAAAAAAAAATAATAATAATCAAAATCTGGGTCAAAACTATACAAAATAAACGAAAATGGGTAAAAACTGACCCCTGAAACCCCCCAAAAAGGTCAAATCAACCAAAAACTCTATCAAATTGAAGAAAAAAATAAATAAAAACACTAAAAACGGTTCAAAACTTACGATTTCATTAACATCAGGTTTGACATCTTCAGTGGGCGATAAAGCTGATTCTTCATCTTCATAAATCTGGAGTAAAAATTGAATTTTTAATTGCTAAAACACTTTTTTTTTAATTCTTACATTGTTGGCGGATTCGCCAGCTTGAGGTGTCGCTGGCGGCGTGAAGCTTTCAGACGAGACGCTCTCGCGTGCGAAACGACGTTTTTTCAAAGGCGCCGCCATTTCCGTCGGCGAAACCGCTTCTGAAATCAAATTTTTGGAATTTTACCTTGTTTGGGAGAATCCGAGTCTTCAGAGATGGCCTGTCGGAGCCATCGCTTTTTGGCGCAGTCGGGAGCCAAGCCGGCGGCCCTCGGCGGCGACTGGGGTCCGTTTTCCGAACCGCCAAACCAAGAATTCATCAAATTCTACAAAAAAAAAATACATAAATAAAAAAACTTTTTTTTTTTTTTTTTACTTTTTTAGGATCTTTGGATTTTGGAAATTTGAATCCTGGAGCCAACGGTCCGACGGCTGCTGCGACCAGAAGGCAAGTGTTGGACACCGGCGGCGAAGTCAGCGAGTTTCCAATTAAAGGGTTCAGCTAAAAACAAAAATTGTTTAATTTAACCTAAAAATTAGGTAAAAACTAAAAATAATATGTTCAAAAATTGGGCTAAAACTAAGTATAACTTCTAGAAACAAAGCAAAAAAACTAAAAAAAATAGAGTAAAAACCACTCGTTTTTACACCTCTAAAAACAAAGTTAAAACTAAAAACAAAAACAAAAATTCTGTGAAAAAAAAAACTCTAAAAACAAGGTAAAAAACTAAAAAAAAAATGCACCAAAAAAAAAACCATTTAAAACGAGGTAAAAACCTAAAAAACTCTAAAAACAAGGTAAAAACTAAAAAACTCTAAAAACAAGGTAAAAACAAAAAAACTCTAAAAACAAGGTAAAAACTAAAAAACTCTAAAAACAAGGTAAAAACTCTAAAAACAAGATAAAAACTAAAAAAACTCTAAAAACCAGGTAAAAACTAAAAAACTCTAAAAACAAGGTAAAAACTAAAAAAACTCGAAAAACAAAATAAAAACTAAAAAACTCTAAAAACCAGGTAAAAACCTAAAAAACTCTAAAAACAAGGTAAAAACTAAATAACTCTAAAAACCAGGTAAAAAATAAAAAACTCTAAAAACAAGGTAAAAACTAAAAAACTCTAAAAACTAGGTAAAAACCTAAAAAACTCTAAAAACAAGGTAAAAACTAAAAAACTCTAAAAACCAGGTAAAAACTAAAAAACTCTAAAAACTAGGTAAATAAACTAATTGTTCACTAAGAACTAAAAAAAAACTGTTCAAACTCGATAAAAACTAACAAAAAACTCTAAAAACAAGGTAACAACTAAAATAAAACCATTTAAAACGGGGTAAAAACCTAAAAACAAGGTAAAAACATTTTTTAAAAACCATTTAAAATGGGGTAAAAATTAAACTATGTATTCAAATAATATGGTTAAAAAAAAGCCGTAAAAACTAAAAAACTGCAAAACCTCTAAAAACAAGGTAAAATTTTAAAAAGGGGTAAAAACTTAACTTTTCAAATAATATGGTTAAAAAAATAAAAAACAGGGAAAAAAAGACGTAAAAACTAAAAAACTGGAGGAAAAAAAAACTCTAAAAACAAGATTAAAACTAAAAAAAAAAACTCTAAAAACAAGGTAAAAACTAAAAAAACTGCACAAAACTGCACCAAAAAACGAATAATATGGTTAAAAAAAAACAACGTAAAAACTAAAAAACTGCATAAAAAAAAATAAAAATAAAAAATAAAAAAAAAATAAAAACAAGGTAAAAAAAAACCATTTATCCCCTACTTTTTTTTTTTTTTTTGCCAATTTCAGACTAAAATTTACCTTGGGAGTTGAAGGTTCATATTTGGTGTCTTCTTCAGGACTGACGGGTTCATCGCCTTCAGTGTCAGCGTCTGCGTCCGCATCGTCTTCTTTGAGGAATTTCTCGTTTTTCCGTCGCTTTTTGGGACTCGGCGTCGAATCGTCGTCGGAAAAAGGTTTCCTCGCTCGCGGCGAATTCCTCGCTTTCTTCCTCACTTGGACCCGTCCGGAAGAAACCGCATTCGACTTCCGAGACCTCAACGACGCCGCACCTTTCGTCGCACGCGTTTCCCGCAACGTCCGCGAATTCCTGCAACAAATTTTTGGCCCTTAGTTAAAAATCCAAAAAACACCAAAATAAAAAAAAAAACTCCCAAAAAATGTGTCCATAGAGATAAATAGCGTAATTTTAAACTTAAAAAAAAAAGCTCAATTTTTTGTTTTCTCTATCCAAAATTGATGTACGACATTCTAAAATCACTTTCTAAATCTATTTAGAACGTGAGGAACTATGTCGATAAAATAGGATAAAAACGACCAATTTAGAGAGCAAAAACATATGATGAACAGCAGGTAAAAACTCGATAAAAACTCTAAAAAGGATGAAGTTTTTGGATTAAAATGTGGTTTACTCACTTTTTCTTGGGTATGGGTCGCTCAGGTCGCTCTCTGAGCGGCGAAGACCTCGAAACGGACAATTTCCTCGTCCTCGCGACCATCGGGCCGCCGCCGCTTGTCGGCCCTCCCTGCTTCCTCTGCTCATCCTTCTCAAGTCGCTCAAACGCCCTCATTATCGCTTCCATCTTCCTTTCTTCCCTCGTCTACAATAAAACAAAATAAGTGAACAATAAAAAAGAAAAAAAAAAGAGAAAAAAATGAAAGAAAGAAAAGGAGGGAGAAAAAAACAAAAAAACAACCCATTTAGAGTAAAAACCAGACATTTTACAACCCAAAAGTCACCATTTGAGAGCTCGGATTTTCGGTTTTGGGGGTAAACTATTCATTTGGACACGACGAATTTAGGGAAAAACTACAAACTTAGGATCTAACTTACCCATTTAGGGGAAAGAGAAAAGAAAAAAAACCGTATTTGGAACTACAAAAGGATCAAAATTACCCATTTAGGGTTATAAAAAAAAAAGGAAGAAAAAAAAAAAACGTTTTTTTGGGGTAAAAACTACCAACTCAGGATTAAACTCACCCTTTGGGGGGGAGGCATCATTTTAGATCTCGGCTTTTCGGGGGATAAAAATTACAAATTTAGGATCAAACTTACCTATTTAGGTCTCAAAAAGTTACTAATTTAGAACTAAATGTAAAACCTAAAAATTTACGTTTAAAACTAACCAATTTAGGGTTAAAAAAAAATTACTATTTTTGAGCTCGGATTTTCGGTTTTTTTTTTTTTTTGTGGGTAAAAACTACAAAAAGAATCAAACTCACCCATTAGGGGGTTGGGGGTTATGATTTAAAAATTTGATTTATTTGGGGGGTGAAAACTATCCATTAGAACACGACCAATTTAGGGAAAAAACTACAAAATTAGGATCCAACTTACCTATTTAAGGGGCCAACGTACCATTTTAGAGCTCGGTTTTTCGGTTTTTTGGGGTATAAAAATTACCAATTTAGAATCCTCACCCATTTAGGTTTAAATATTTTTTTTTTAAACCTAAAAATTTAGGATCGAACTAACCCACTTAGGGTTATAAAAAAAGTTACCATTTTTGAGCTAGGATTTTCGGTTGTTTTAATTATTTTAGAGAGAGGGGGGACTACAAATTTAGGATCAAACCCAATTTAGGGTTATAAAAAAAAAGTTTACATTTTTGAGCTAGGATTTTCGGTCGTTTTAGAGGGGGGAATACAAATTTAGGACCAAACCTAAATTAGAGTTATAAAAAAGTTACCATTTTTGAGCTCGGATTTTCGGTTGCTTTTTTTAGAGGGGGGAGGGGGGGCAAATTTAGGATCAAACCCAATTTAGGGTTATAAAAAAGTTACCATTTTTGAGCTCTTTTTTTTTTATAGAAGGGGGGGCTAAAAATTTAGGATCAAACCCAATTTAGGGTTATAAAAAAATGTTACCATTTTTGAGCTCGGATTTTCGGTTTTTTTCGGCGAAGAAGGCGTCACCCTCTTCTTCTCTTCCTGTTTCGTCGCTGGCGTCGTCGCACGTCGACTCGCCACCGCCTGCCCTCTCGGTTTCTCCTTCAGCGGACTCTCCACTTTCGCCACCGGCTCGCTTTTACTTTCTTCCTCCACGTTATTATTATTATTCACGGGACTCTTCGGAGTTTCCAAAATCTGAAGTTTCCCGCTACTTTCGGACATCGTACGCCTCCTCCTTCTCCTTTTGACGCATTCCGTTTTCCCGCACGAACAAACCTGCCCGGGTCGAGACGGGAGCAAAATTTCCGCTTTGGCGTCAATCGATGATATAGCGACGACGTAAAGGTGGATTGTGCCTTTTTCGATGCAATGTTTGATTTCCGCATTCGGCGTGCATGAACGTCGCACAAAACGTGCGTCGTTGCCGTATGTGGTGGTATCGACGCAAACTTCGGTTTCTGGGCCGATTTTATGGTAGAAAATGTGCGGATTCCATCTCGGCGGGGAACCTTTGGAGAGCATGTATTTCCCTCGGATTTCGATGATCGGTTGATTCGCTGACAGCGAATTTGTGGCGATGATCATTTTCATGCCTGTAGGCAACATGGCGACGCGACATTTGGGCGAAGTGAGCGACGGTTGCTTCAATTCTGAATGGACGCCGTTTATTTTGATGGATGCTATTCGTGCGCGGAGTTCTTGAGAATAGTGATTTGTGACCGCTTCTTCATATGAGTCGACCCATGAGCGAAGTTGGTTTAGGTCGCTGGACGACGGAGCTGGCGATGGCGATCTACTTGGTTTTTTCTCTTTTTTCTTTTTCGGTCGCTTTTTCTTCTTTTCGATCTTCCACGAGCGTTTTCGGTCTTTTCTGCGGGAAACCGGTTTCGGCTTTTTGGCTGCGTTTAGGGCATTGAATTGCATCTTTTTGGCCGTTTGGAGTTTGACGGCGTGGTTTTTATCGACAGGACGCGGTTCGCATTCTTCGCAGCGGTATTCTTCCGGGATGTTGCCGCGTTCGATGCCCATGCAGTCGACGTGTTGCCAGACTAGGCAGCGGTCGCAGCAGATCATGTAGCCGTCGTCATGTTGGAAGTCGCAGATGCAGCGAGTGATGCTGTCTTCGTCTTCGGGGGCGGTTTCGGTTTCTTCGCCATCGTCGGGAGGTCGCTGCCCGTTTTCGTTGTCGCTGCTGATGTCCGAGTCTTCATGGAGCGGGTAGGGCGGCAGTTGGGGCGAAGAGTTGCTCCGGACGTAACCTGTGGACATTTTTGGGGTGGTTTTTAATGGAATATTGATTTGACCTAGTTTTGGTTTCTAAATTGTCAATACATTAGAAAGCATTATCTCATTTTTTTACAACTATGACCAAAACTTCATCTTATCAGAAAGTAAAAACAGGTTTGTTCCACCAAGTTGTGGATAATTACTAAGAACTGCATTTAAACATTATTCAGTTTTTCGCAAATATCTCGAAAACCGTAGGTCGAAGGCGAAAAAACATTAAGCACAAAATTAAAGATCTTTAAATTTCCTACAATTTTGATCTAATAAGATTTTTTGTAGGACCAAACGTATCAGAGCTACGAGGCGACAAAAAAAAAAGTCCATTTTTGGGAAAAGCCCTGATATCTTAATGCCCTACCCTAAGGTGCAAAGTTGTTGAAAATCTGTGGTTTTTCAAAAATCTCAAATTTTTCCGGTTTTTCGCCAATATCTCGAAAACCGTAGGTCGTAGGCGAAAAAACATTAAGCACAAAATTAAAGTTTATTAAATTCTCTACAATTTTGAACTAAACAGATTTTTTGTAGGACCAAACATTTCCTTGCTAGGAGGCGATAAAAAACCGTTCTTTTCTAATCAAAAAAATGTATTTACTAAAAGTTGTAGAGAATACAATTACCTTTTAAAAATAACCCTCAAAAAGCAATTAACGATCAAAACGCAGGGGTGGGGGAGAGAATTCAGAAAAATTAAGAAATGATTTTTTTTTTGTCTTTACCATCTGGAGTAAAAACGGTTGGTCCTACAAAAAATCATAGTAAATCAAATTTGTAGCAAAGTTAAAAACCTTTAATTTTGTACTTATAACATTTTCGCCGACAACCTACCGTTTTCGAGATATTGAGGAAAAACCAACAAATTTTCAATGGGTGGAAAAAATCAAATGTGAGGGGAAAAATCAGAAAACTTTTTGTTTGCCTTCTGGAGTAAAAACGAATGGTCCTACAAAAAATCTTGGTAAATCTAATTTGTAGCAAATTTAATAAGCTTTAATTTTGTCCTTAATATTTTTTCGCCTAAGACTAACGGTTTTTGAGATATTGGCCAAAAACCAAAAACAATCGGTTTTTTTTTTTTTTTTAAATTTACCTCGATGGTTCAACGGTTGAAGTACTTGAGGAACAATCGGCTGAACCGGATGGGGTTGCTGGATCTGCGCTGTTGCTATCGGTCTGGTTAAACCATTTTGTACGGTAACTCCGTTATTTAACTGTTGTAGTTTAACCGCGGCAACCTGGGGCGTGTAGACTTGGGCACAATAATTATGGTCTTGGAGTACAATTTGAGTTTGGATCGGAAGATGCCGATGGTATTTCGGCCTCAATTCGGTCAACTCATACTCTTCTGCATTGAATTCTTCCTTTTTAGGACTGAAACTGAATAGAAAGAAACAATTTTATTAGGTCTAAAAGGATAAAATTGATCAAAAAAATGCATTTTTATGGATGGAAAATTTGAAAACTTACAATGGCTTCTGGATCGGGCGGGCGACCGCTGAAAGATTTCGTCCGGGGAGAAATCGCGGCCCCGTCGGCGAAAGCGGCAACTTGTGCCGCGCCTGATTCCGAGCACGGATTGGCCTGAAAAAAAAAATTTTTTTTTAAATTTAATTAGAGTCAAACTATTTGTGATAAATGGACCAAAATGGCAACAAAGTCTAAAGGAAAACTTTGTTGGATTGTATTGTTGACAGATTAGACCCAGCAGAGTTGCAAAATATGAGATGAATTGACCAAAATGGCAACAAAGTCACAAAAAGAAAACTTTGTTGGATTCCAGTGTTTCCACATTAGGGCCAACAAAGTTGCAAAATGTGAGATTAATTGACGAAAAAGGCAACAAAGTCAAAAGGAAAACTTTGTTGGATTGCAGTTTTGCCAGATTAGGCCCAACAAAGTTTCAAAATTTGATATAAATTGACCATAATGGCAACAAAGTCAAAAGGAGAACTTTGTTGGATTGCTGTGTTGCATGATTAGACCCAAAAAAGTTGCAAAATTTGAGATAAATTGACCAAAACAGCAACACGGTCAAAAGGAAAACTTTGTTGGATTGCAGTGCTGCCAGAACCCAACAAAGTTTAAAAATATAGATGAACATAATGGCAACCAAGTCAAAAGAAGAACTTTGTAGGATTGCAGTGTTGCCAGATTAGGGCCAACAAAGATGCAAGATGTGAGATAAATTGACTAAAAAAGGCAACAAAGTCAAAAGGAAAACTTTGCTGGATTTCGTCTTTGACAGATTAGGCCCAACAAAGTTTCAAAATTTGGGATAAATTAAATAAAATCGCAAAAAAGTCAAGGAGAGCTTTGCTGGATTGCAGTGTTGCCAGATTAGGGCCAACAAAGATGCAAAATGTGAGATATATTGACTAAAAAAGGGAACAAAGTCAAAAGGAGAACTTTGTTGGATTGCTGTGTTGCTTGATTAGACCCAACAAAATTTCAAAATTTGAGATAAATTGACCAAAATGGCAACAAAGTCAAAAGGAGAACTTTGTTGGATTGCAGTGTTGCCAGATTAGGCCTAACAAAGTTGCAATATCTGAGATTAATTGACCAAAATGGCAACAAAGTCAAAAGGAGAACTTTGTTGGATTGCAGTGTTGCCAGATTAGGCTTAACAAAGTTGAAAAACGTGAGATAAATTAACTACAAAAGGCAACAAAGTCAAAAGGAGGACTTTGCTGGATTTCAAAGTTGACAGATGAGGCCCAACAAAGTTTCAAAATTTGATATAAATTGACCAAAATGGCAACAAAGTCGAAAGGAGAATTTTGTTGGATTGCAGTATTGCTATATTACGCCCAAAATGACAATGGTTTTTTGATGGAATGTGGGTGAAAACGATTTCATCTTAGAAAGACTGAGCAAAAACGATTTTTCCCATAAGAAGAGAGGTTAAAAACCTATTTTTCCGTATGAAAAGGGTAGAAACGACTTTTTTTTCCAGGGAAAGAGGGGTTTTTTCCAGCTTAATCCGTTTAGGCATAAACTGGGGGTCAAATAATACACTTTATCGTGGGTAAAAACAAAAAACAATTTGTAACCTCAAAAAAACCTTTCTTGACTCCGGTTTTGAATTGTTTACAGTCCTAAATGTGGGTAAAAAGGGCCAATTTTAGGATATTTGGAAAGAAATTAAGGGCTTAAACTTACGCATGGTAACTATGAGCGACTTGGACGACTAAACTCGCTTCTGGAGAAGCTCCTCCGCCTCCTCCTGGCTTCATCTCAAACTCCTGAAACAGTTTTCACTATTAGATATTCCATTTTTTTATACTTTGGGACGATTATTCACATATTCTTCCATGTAAAAGCTAAAATGTTGAGAACTTATAAATGTAAAACGAAAAGCGTTCATCGCGTTTGTTTTTGAAATAGGAGGAGGTTAACGTGCGGTTGCTGGTCGCGAGGTATGCAGGGATACCAACTTGACAAAAAACAATTTCACCAAAATGGGTAGAAACGGTGGTTTAAGAATGAAATGTGGGTAAAAACAGTTTTTTCATTATAGAAGGTAGTTTTCTAGGTAAGGTAGTAGGTAGTAGAAGGTTTCTAAAGAAAGAAAGAAAGAAATATATTTATTTGTACATAAGGCCTAAGGCTTTTTTATCGTACAGGACAATATTTATCACAAATTCTGGTTAGAAAAATGAGAAATATATATACTAGTTTCTAGGTAGAAGGTAGTAGGTAAAAAGTAAAAACTGCGTTTTAACTTTTTCAAAGAGAAGTTATTGTAATACCGTCGGATTCGAGTTTTTGGGGAAGGGTCTTCCAGACCCCCTAGGGTCAAACTGACTTTTGATCTTTGACGGACATGACTTTGTCTGTGGTGCCGGCCGTCCGTCGCCGTTTTTTTCCGGAACACTTCACGGCCACAATTTTCATCCGATTTTCACGAAATTTTCACACAATCTTCCTTTCGTGGTTATCTTGAAAGTGACGAGAGCGATTTTTGAAATACGACAAAATGGCGGAGGTATGTCTGTCTAAAGTTTGCAAAAATGTGCTACGGGCTTTCTACCGGTCCGATCTTCACCAAATTTTAACCAAATAATCTCCACGTGATCCTGATTAAATTTTATTAACTACTTAGGTAATTAATTATGTAATTAGGTAATTATGACTAATTAACTTAATTTTCCCATTTTCATAAAATTATTACCAAATGCAAGTTATGATTGCAAAAAAAAAAAATTTTTTTTAAATTAATTAACTAATTAGGTAATTATATTGAGTTTGAGTGAAATCAGTCCCATTTTCATAAAATTATCACCAAATTCATGTTTTGATTGAAAAAAAAATTTTTTTTTCCAAAAATTAATTAATTAACTAATTCGGTAATTATATTGAGTTTGAGTAAATTAGTCCCATTTTCATAAAATTACATATCACCAAATTCAAGTTATGATTGAAAAAAAATTCTCAAAAATTAATTAATTAATTAACTAATTAGGTAATTATACTGAGTTTGAGTGAAATTATTCCCATTTTCATAAAATTATCACCAAATTCATGTTTTGATTGAAAAAAAAAATTCCAAAAATTAATTAATTAATTAATTAATTAGGTAATTATATTGAGTTTGAGTGAAATCAGTCCCATTTTCATAAAATTATCACCAAATTCATGTTATGATTGAAAAAAAAAAAAATTTCCAAAAATTAATTAATTAACTAATTATTTAATTATAATGTTTTTTAAGTGAAATTAGTCCCATTTTCATAAAATTATCACCAAATTCAAGTTATGTTAGAATAGGGGGTCTGGAAGACACTTCCCCAAAAACCCGAATCCGACGGTAAAAAAAGTTTAAAAGGATTCATTTCCCCCGAAATCTGTAGACCTTTGAGAAAGTTCGTGTCTCTGGGCAAGCTCCAGGACCAATACTTTTTTTTTCATAGAAGGAAGTGAGTGAAAAGTAAAAACTGCGTTTTTAGATTGAAATGTGGGTAAAAAAAGTTTTTTTCCTCACAGAAGGTAGTAGGTAAAAAGTAAAAACTGCGTTTTTAGATTTAAATGTGGGTAAAAAAAGTTTTTTCCTCATAGAAGGAAGTAGGTAAAAAGTAAAGTATTGGTCCTGGAGCTTGCCCAGAGACACGAACTTTCTCAAAGGTCTACAGATTTCGGGGGATCCATAAATTTCGGGGGAAATGAATCCTTTTTTTTCTAACATAACTTAAATTAGGTGATAATTTTCTGAAAATGGGACTAATTTCACTCATACACATTATAATTACCTAATTACCTAGTTAATTAATTAATTTTTGAGAATTTTTTTTTCAATCATAACTTGAATTTGGTGATAATTTTATGAAAATGGGAATAATTTCACTCAAACTCAATATAATTACCTAATTAGTTAATTAATTAATTAATTTTTGAAAAAAAAATTTTTTTTTCAATCATAACTTGAATATGGTGATAATTTTATGAAAATGGGAATAATTTCACTCAAACTCAATATAATTACCTAATTAGTTAATTAATTAATTAATTTTTGAAAAAAAATTTTTTTTTTCAATCATAACTTGAATATGGTGATAATTTTATGAAAATGGGAATAATTTCACTCAAACTCAATATAATTACCTAATTAGTTAATTAATTAATTAATTAATTTTTGAAAAAAAAGTTTTTTTTTTCAATCTTAACTTGAATTTGGTGATAATTTTATGAAAATGGGAATAATTTCACTCAAACTGAATATAATTACCTAATTAGTTAATTAATTAATTAATTTTTGAAAAAAAAAATTTTTTCAATCATAACTTGAATTTGGTGATAATTTTATGAAAATGGGAATAATTTCACTCAAACTCAATATAATTACCTAATTAGTTAATTAATTAATTAATTAATTTAAAAAAAGGAAAATTAAGTTAATTAGTCATAATTACCTAATTACATAATTAATTACCTAATTAGTTAATGAAATTTAATCGGGATCACGTGAAGATTATTTGGTTAAAATTTGGTGAAGATCGGACCGGTAGAAAGCCCGTAGCACATTTTTGCAAACTTTAGACAGACATATCTCCGCCATTTTGTCGAATTTCAAAAATCGCTCTCGTCACTTTCAAGATAACCACGAAAGGAAGATTGTGTGAAAATTTCGTGAAAATCGGATGAAAATTGTGGCCGTGAAGTGTTCCGAGAAAAAAAGGCGACGGACGGCCGGCACCACAGACAAAGTCATGTCCGGCAAAGATCAAAAGTCAGTTTGACCCTAGGGGGTCTGGAAGACCCTTCCCCAAAAACCCGAATCCGACGGTATTACAATAACTTCTCTTTGAGAAAGTTAAAACTGGGTTTTTAGATTAAAATGTGGGTAAAAAAAGTTTTTTTCCTCATAGAAGGTAGTAGGTAAAAAGTAAAAACTGCGTTTTTAGATTGAAAAGTGGGTAAAAAGTAAAAACTGAGTTTTTAGATTAAAATGTGGGTAAAAACTGTTGTTTTTTCATAGAAGGAAGTGGGTAGAAAGTAAAAACTGGGTTTTTGGATTGAAATGTGGGTAAAAACGGTTTTTTACTAGTGGGTAAAAAAGGTAGTAGGATGTTGGGAAAAACTTTTTTATTTCTTAAAAAAAATGGGTAAAAATATGGTTTTTCTAGTCATAAGAGAATGGACTGGATAAAAACAGTTTTTAGCGAGTTTTTTTTTTTTATTTTTTGTCGAAATCAGTGTTGCCACTACATGAAAAGTAACCGTCATAACAATAGAAAAAAAAAGGTCAAAACGAATTAGCATTTTCGATTAAACGCACGAGTTTGTTGTCTTTTGTGTTGCATGAAGGCGGGGAGGGGGGGCGGGAAAGAGTTCAAGGGCACCGGAGAATTCTTTAACGTCCCGTCCGACTATTTTCACAACTAAAAACATTCATAGAGCGAATAAAAAAATTTAAATTTTCATAGTAGAAAAAAAAATCTTTAAAAGCGTCGGCGATGGAAATAATAAAAGGGAGGAAGCGGCAACACCGCCTGCGGTTAAAAACGAAGGTTAAATTAACTCGGGAAATTACAATTGTTCGACGTCGCCCTTGGACGTTTTCGGGACCGGATAATCACAGATTCGCAACTAAATCTTCATTTAAGTTGGCAGGACTGACAATCGTAAATGGACAGATTGCTCAGCAAAATGTGAGTGCGAAAACTAGGAGGTTGGCTAGAGGCAGGGTTGCCATTTTGGATTGGAATGGGAATTCTTTTTTATAAAGTTGGTTGGTAAGCGTGTAGATCTACCTCTGAAATATAGAGATCTACTACTGAAGTCTAGTGATCTACTACTGAAATCCACCGATCTAATACTGAGAACTTGTGATCTACTACTGAAATCTAGTGATCTACTACTGAAGTCTAGTATTCTACTACTGAAATCCACCGATCTAATACTGAGAATTAGTGATCTACTACTGAAATCTATTGATCTACTACTGAAATCTAGTGATCTAGTACTGAAATCCACCGATCTACTACTGAAAACTAGTGATCTACTACTGAAATCTAGTGATCTACTACTGAAATCCACCGATCTACTACTGAAAACTAGTGATCTACTACTGAAATCTAGTGATCTACTACTGAAATCCACCGATCTACTACTGAAAACTAGTGATTTACTACTGAAATCTAGTGATCTACTACTGAAATCCACCGATCGACTACTGAAATCTAGTGATCGACTACTGAAATCTAGTGATCGACTACTGAAATCTAGTGATCGACTACTGAAATCTAGTGATCTACTACTGAAATCTAGTGATCTACTACTGAAATCTAGTGATCTACTACTGAAATCCACCGAACTACTAATGAAAACTTGTGATCGACTACTGAAATCCAACGATCTACTACTGAAAACTAGTGATCGACTACTGAAATCTAGTGATCTACTTCTGAAATCCACCGATCTACTACTGAAAACTAGTGATCGAATACTGAAATCCACCGATCTACTACTGGGTACAAACGGCGTTTTTAGATAGAAATTAGGACAAAAACAATTTTTTTTTTTTTTAGATAAAAACTCCTGATTTTATGTGGAAAAGCAGATAAAATAAAAAAACTTTTTTGGTTTTGTTTTTAGATCAAGCCGGGTAAAAACAGTTTTTCCCTCTCAACTAGGAAGTGGGTAAAAACGGCGTTTTTAGATAGATATTAGGAAGTGGGTAAAAACGACGTTTTTAGATAGAAATAAGGATAAAAACAATTTTTCTTTAGATAACAACTCCTGTTCTTAAGTGGAAAAGCAGATAAAATAAAATAAAAAATTTTTGTCTTGTTTTTAGATGAAGCCGGGTAAAAACAAATTTTTTTTAGAGGAGTAAAAACGCAGTTTTTGTTTGCAAAATGAAGGTAAAAAAAGTTTTTGTTTTTAAAAGAAGATAAAAACACCGTTTTTGTTTAAAAACGAAGGTAAAAACGTCGTTTTTGTTTGCAAAAGAGGATAAAAACGTCGTTTTTCTTAGCAAAAACAGGGTATAAACGAAGTTTTTGTTTCCGTTTATGTTTAAAAAGGCACTTTAAAAAAAAACTTTATTGTTTGAAAAAGAAGGTAAAAACAACATTTTTTGTAGGCAAACGGGGGTGAAAACACCGTTTTTGTTTAAAAACTAAGCTAAAAACTAAGTTTTCGTTCGCAAAAGAAGGTATAAACAAACAGCATTTTTTGTTGGCAAACGGAGGTGAAAACACAGTTTTTGGTCAAAAAACGAAGGTAAAAACATCGTTTTTGTTTGAAAACTCAGTTAAAAACAACGTATTCGTTTAAACACTACGTTAAAAACAACGTTCTTCATTGAAAGCGAAGGTAAAAACACCGTTTTTCTTTCAAAAACGAAAGCATAAACACTAATTTTGTTCAAAATGTAGGTAAAAACGATAAATTCTAAAACATTTCGTGTTTTCCGGGCTTCCCTGTGGACCGATTAACTTGAATTTTGGACACTTTACTTCAAAATGATGACAAAAAACCATTAACATTTTAAGTCAATCGCTCCACAAAAGTTGAGAAAATGCAAAATATATTTTTTTTTAAGACAAAAATCAAAAAACAAATTACATTGGCAAAAAACCAGAGCTACCAACATAATTTGAAACGTAAAGAAAACATTTGACCCCAAACGTTCAAAAACGATGGGGAGGGGGGGTTACCAAGGCGACTTTCAAAACAATGGCCGTCCACCAGTAGGGGGGGGGGCACGACGCCATTTTGTGACGTCACCGCATTATAAACATCGATCCGACCCCACGAATCATAAATAAATCAATCACAAAAACTTCAAAAAATTTATTTAACCAAAAACAAAAAAAAAAAGTTAAGAACAAAATTCAAAAACAAAAAAAAACAGGACGATCTATTTATAATTTATTTAAAAGGCACTGGCCTAAATATTGACTATTTCTAAGGCAACCGCATTAGAAGCCACTTGAATAACAATAAAAACAA
Source organism: Orius laevigatus (assembly GCA_018703685.1). Taxonomy (NCBI): domain Eukaryota; kingdom Metazoa; phylum Arthropoda; class Insecta; order Hemiptera; family Anthocoridae; genus Orius; species Orius laevigatus. The sequence continues at coordinate 39,956 of JAGWEN010000356.1, read as the reverse complement.
AAACAATCAAAAACAAAAACTTGAAAGAAACCGATAAAAAAAAACAAAACGAAAAAAACGAAAGAACAACAAAAACGTTTTTGGACAACAAAAACAAAAAAAAACGTTTTTGTATCCTAAAAACAGTTTTTATTCTGTATTCATAATCCATGTTGTATTCATAATGATGGATGTAAATAAACAATTTACCTGATATTGTTGATGTGATGAAATAACGACATAGTATACACACAAAAAATTGTTGTTTTTTGTCAACTTTTTGCCTTTAAAAGTTCATTTTTGACGTTTTAAAGACTTAAAATAAAGAAAAAATAAAGAATTGTGAAAATTTGTTTATTTTTAAGTCGCACTTTTCTTGGACGCTATTTGACGAGAGGCGGAAAACGCGAAGGGCGCTGACGTTTGGGGCGAAATTTGTGGGGAAGTTGGAAAAAGGCGAATTTCTTGGTTTCACGGGTTAAATTTGAGTTTAAATTGAGTTAAACTGGTTAAAAAACAAGGGAGTTCAACACTCAACAACATAAACGAAGAGCTTCACTTCAAAATGGTGGCGTTTTAACAAACCTCTAATCTAGTCCAAGGCCTTCTAGATCGAAAAAGCGGTTTTTTTCACTTTTTCTCGTGTTTAAAAGCGAATTTTTTTATAAAATGACCTTTTTTTGGTTCATTTAATAATTTTTTATAGTTTTTAAAAAGAATTTTTGATGAAAAAGAAGAAAAATTAGGTGGTAAATTGAGGGTTGTTGAGTGTGGTGAGGGAATATGCGCATGCGCGGTGGCGCCTTTTTTTGAATTTTTGAAAAGATCAGTGTTGCCAATTTTGTTGCTTTTTCCCCGAAAACTAAATTTTTCCTCGAACACCATTTTTTTCTCAAAGACTAAAATTTTTCTGTAAATCGAATTTTTCCGAAATTAAGGATTACGGGTCAATTTTAGGATCCTAAATAAAGTGTAATTGATCTAATGCAGATTTTAGAAAATTTAGGTCCAAATAAATAGGGCGTTATAGAGAATTCCTAAAAACTAACTTTAGTCATTGAAAATTGGTGACATTTGGTTTCACGAAAAAATTTGGTTTTGGTGAAAAAAAAAAAGAAGAAAAAAAAAAGCTTTTTCAGTAAAAACTTGGTTTTTGAGGAAAAATTTACTTTTCGAGTAAAAACTTGGTTTTCAAGGAAAAATTTGGTTTTTGACACTTTTTTGTCGTTTTTTTTCCACAACAATTTTTGTCAAAAAAAAAAAAAAAAACAAGAACTTTAATTTTAGAATTCTCAAAAAACAAACCAGAGGGTAAAAATGACGTTTTTGAAATAAAAAACATGGTTAAAAACAAAAACAAAAATTAAGAAAAAAAAAGAATTTATTTTTATCGCAATACAGAATATAAGAACTTACAACTACATGTAAAAAGTGACATTTCTTAAAATAAATCTTAACATTCTAGGCCGTAAAAAAAAAGATGCACACGTACAAAAAAAGAAAAAAAGGCATATAAATAGATGAAGTAACAAAAAAAGGGACAGTTGGCTGGAGGATCACAGATTGATGGAGGACGGAGAAAAAAAGAAAAATTTCTGTTTTTTTATTGTATGTACAGGAAAAAAATATGAAGATTTGTGGGGCCGGGGAGGAGGATGAAATTGAAGGAAATTGTTTACGGGGTGTAGATTGCGAGTTTTTCGAATTTTTCTTTTTCTTCGTCTGACGAGTCGCGGACGATCATGAGAGTGTGGACGGGGCCCATAGCGACCTGCTCGACATAAAGCCCCTCCATCGCTTTCACCTCCATAGCAGTCGTTGTCGCTTTTCGCAGTTCGCCGTGTCCCTGAAAATAAAAAATGAGAAAAATTAAGTTTTTTTTTTTTTTTTTCTTTTAACTTACGAGTTCCCCATAGCAGGGGCTGCATCCGAATGAGATGACCGAGTTTTCAGCGGCGAGTACGATGCTCGTTGTCCCGCATCCGACTGACCGCACGTTCCATCCTGAGAGGTCCTGGATCGGCTTAGGGTACATGTTCACTTCCCCGGCATTCTTCGTCTTTCCCCATAGATAACTCATTTCTGGAGAAAAAAAAAAAATAAATAAATAAAAGGGAGAAATCAAAAAATAAGTTTTTGTTTTTGAAAGTTGTTTAAAATTGAGGTTTTGAATTTTGAATGAGGGTGGGGCAAAATGAGGTTTTTATGTTTTTTTGATTTGGAACAAGTGAAAAAACGAAGTTTTTGTTTAGGCGTTGAGGATAAAAACGAGGTTTTTGATTTTGAATGGGGTAAAAGTTAGGTTTTTTAGCAGATTTTTTGTTTTTTTATTCAGAACAACTGTAAAAACGAAGTTTTTGTTTTGGCAGGGAAGATTTTAAAAAAAAACTTTTTAAAAATTTTTATGGTTTTTGAAAGGAGGATAAAATAAAACGAGGTTTTGTTTTATTTTTTATTTTTTAAAGGAGGAAAAAATTAGGGTTTTGTTTTTGAATGAGGGAGAAGACAAGGTTTTTTGTTTTTGTTTTGGCAAGAGGATAAAAGAGAGGTTTTTGTTTTTGAAAGGAGGATAAATAAGAGATTTTGGATTTTGAATGAGGGTAAAAGTTAGGTTTTTGAGCGGTTTTTTTTTGTTTTTGATTCAGAACAACTGTAAAAACGAAGTTTTTGCTTTGGCAGGGGGATCACAACGAAATTTTTGTTATTGAAAGGAGGAAAATAATGAGGATTTTATTTATTAGCAGGTGTAAAAAAAAGTTATTGTTTTTGAAAGGATAAAAAAATAAAACGAGGTATTTTTTTAATTTTATTTTTAAAGGAGGAAAAAATTAGGGTTTTGTTTATGAATGAGGGAGAAGACCAGGTTTTTTGTTTTTGTTTTGGAAATTTTTTTTTTATTTTGGTAGGAGGGTAAAAACGAGGTTTTTGTTTTTGAAAGGAGGATAAAAACGAGGTTTTTTTTTAAAGGAGGATAAAAACGAGGTTTTTGTTTTTGAAAGGAGGATAAAAAACGAGGTTTTTGAAAGGAGGATAAAAACGAGGTTTTTGTTTTTGAAAGGAGGATAAAAACGAGGTTTTTGTTTTTGAAAGGAGGATAAAAACGAGGTTTTTGTTTTTGAAAGGAGGATAAAAACGAGGTTTTTGAAAGGAGGATAAAAACGAGGTTTTTGTTTTTGAAAGGAGGATAAAAACGAGGTTTTTGTTTTTGAAAGGAGGATAAAAACGAGGTTTTTGAAAGGAGGATAAAAACGAGGTTTTTGTTTTTGAAAGGAGGATAAAAACGAGGTTTTTGTTTTTGAAAGGAGGATAAAAAACGAGGTTTTTGAAAGGAGGATAAAAACGAGGTTTTTGTTTTTGAAAGGAGGATAAAAACGAGGTTTTTGTTTTTGAAAGGAGGATAAAAAACGAGGTTTTTGAAAGGAGGATAAAAACGAGGTTTTTGTTTTTGAAAGGAGGATAAAAACGAGATTTTTGTTTTTGAAAGGAGGATAAAAACGAGGTATTTGAAAGGAGGATAAAAACGAGGTTTTTGGTTTTGAAAGGAGGATAAAAACGAGGTTTTTGTTTTTGAAAGGAGGATAAAAACGAGGTTTTTGTTTTTGAAAGGAGGATAAAAACGAGGTTTTTGAAAGGAGGATAAAAACGAGGTTTTTGAAAGGAGGATAAAAACGAGGTTTTTGAAAGGAGGATAAAAACGAGGTTTTTGAAAGGAGGATAAAAACGAGGTTTTTGAAAGGAGGATAAAAACGAGATGCATGAAGTTTTTACCCTCATTCAAAATCAAAAGTTCGTTTGTAGCCTCATTCAAAAACAAAAACTTCGCTTTTAGCCTCATTCAAAAAACAAAAACTTCGTTTTTAGCCTCATTAAAAACAAAAACATCGTTTTACCCTCCTTAAAAAGCAAAAACTGCGTTTTCATCCCCCTGCCAAAACAAAAAAACTTGTTTTTATTCTCATTCAAAACCAAAATAGTTTTCATTCTCATTCAAAAACAAAAAAATTTTTTTACGCTCATTCAAAAACAAATTGTTTTTATTCTATCCAAAAACAAAAATTGTTTTTATTCTCATTCAAAAACAAAAACCTTTTATTTTATCCTCCCTGCCAAAACAAAAACTTCGTTTTTATCCTCCTTACGAAAATTCGTTTTAATCTTTCTGCCAAAAACAAAACAAAACTCTTTTTACTCCTTAAAAAAAAATTTGTTTTAATCCTCTTGCCAAAACAAAAACTTCTTCTTTACACTTGCTCAAAAACAAAAACAAGAAATAACCTCATTTTTACCCTCATTCAAAATCAAAAACCTAGTTTTTATCCTTTTTTGTTTTTACTAAGGGTAAAAAACGATTTTTTTTTTAAATTGTTATTGACCGTAAGAATTGGTGACTTACTATGCTCGCTGACGGCGACGGAAAATTGTGATCCGCAGTAAATAGCTTTGATGCCACGTCCGCTTGTCTCGAAGAATTTAATAAGACGAGGGATGTACTCGTCTTTAGTCTCGGCATGTCCAAGTCGCCCGTATCCGCCAAATCCCCAAGAGAAAAGCCGCCGTTTTGAGTCCATAATGACCGTGTGGTTGGTTCCGCATGCGACATCGATGATATCGGCGACATCGACGGGGACGACGTGGTCTTTCGCCTTCTCGATAAAGAGACTGACGCGTTTCGGCGACTTTTCCGCTGTCCTCGCCATCTTGTTCGCGCTCACGAAATATTCGCCGTTTGTGTTGTGGCCGAGTTGACCGTATTCGGGGTCGCCGAAGGTGTGAACGTTTCCTTTTAGGTCGAGTATCACGCTGAAGTCGCCCCCGCAAACTGCTTTCACGATTGGTGGACCTTTATATCGAATCTAAAACAAAATAATTAACTTGATTTTTGAATGAAAAATTGGTTTTGGAGTGAGAAATTGGTTTTAGTGAGAAAACTTGGTTTGAGAGTAAAAACTTGGTTTTTGGGCAAAACACTTGGTTTTTGGGCAAACACTTGGTTTTTGGGCAAAAAATTGGTTTTTGGGCAAAAAAATTGGTTTATGGGTAAAAACTAGGTTTATGGGTAAAAACTTGGTTTATGTGTAAAAAATTGGTTTATTGGTAAAAACTTGGTTTATGGGTAAAAACATGGTTTACCTATGGGTTATAACTTGGTTTATGTGTAAAAACTTGGTTTATGGGTGAAAACTTGGTTTGTTGGTAAAAACTTGGTTTATGGGTAAAAACATGGTTTTTGGGTTAAAACTTGGTTTCTTGGTAAAAACTTGGTTTATGGGTGAAATTTTGGTTTTGGATAAAATAATTGGTTTTTGGGCAAAAAATTGGTTAACATGTGAAAAATTGGTTTTTGGGCAAAAAATTGGTTAACAGGTGAAAAATTGGTTTTTGAGTGAAAAATTGGTTTTTGGGAAAGAAATTGGTTTCACAATTGGTGGACCTTTATATCGAATCTAAAACAAAATAATTAACTTGCTTTTTGAATAAAAATTGGTTTTGGAGTGAGAAATTGGTTTTAGTGAGAAAACTTGGTTTGAGAGTAAAAACTTGGTTTTTGGGCAAAACACTTGGTTTTGTGTGAAAACTAAGTTTTTGAATGATGTATTTTTTCATAATTTCATTTAAAAAAACCCAATTGGTTTTAGGGCAAAAAATAAGTTTACGGGGGAAAACTTGGTTTATGGGTGAAAACTTGGTTTATTGGTAAAAACTTGGTTTATCGGTGAAAACTTGGTTTTCGGTAAAAACTTGGTTTATGGGTAAAAGCTTGGTTTATTGGTGAAAACTTTGTTTATTGGTAAAAACTTGGTTTATTTGTGAAAACTTGGCTTAAAAACTTGGTTTATTGTTAAAAACTTGGTTTATTGGTAAAAACTTGGTTTATTGGTAAAAACTTGGTTTATCGGTGAAAACTTGGTTTTCGGTAAAAACTTGGTTTATGGGTAAAAGCTTGGTTTATGGGTGAAAACTTTGTTTATTGGTAAAAACTTGGTTTATTGGTGAAAACTTGGTTTACTGGTGAAAACTTGGTTTATTAACACAAACTTGGTTTATTAACAAATACTTTGTTTACGGGTGAAAACTTGGTTTATTACCAGAAAACTTGGTTTAAAGGTGAAAACTTGGTTTATTTGTGAAAACTTTGTTGATTAAAAACTTGGTTTACGGGTGAAAACGTGGTTTATTGGTAAGAACTTGGTTTGCGGGTGAAAACTTGGTTTATGGTTGAAAACTTGGTTTATGGTTGAAAACTTGGTTTATTGGTAAAAACTTGGTTTGCGGGTGAAAACTTGGTTTATGGTTGAAAACTTGGTTTATTGGTAAAAACTTGGTTGCGAGTGAAAACTTGGTTTACAGGTAAAAGCTTGGTTTATGGGTGAAAACTTTGTTTATTGGTAAAAACTTGGCTTAAAAACTTGGTTTATTGGTAAAAACTTGGTTTATCGGTGAAAACTTGGTTTATGGGTAAAAGCTTGGTTTATGGGTGAAAACTTTGTTTATTGGTAAAAACTTGGTTTATTGGTGAAAACTTGGTTTTCACCAGAAAACTTGGTTTATTAACACAAACTTGGTTTATTAACAAATACTTTGTTTACGGGTGAAAACTTGGTTTATTACCAGAAAACTTGGTTTAAAGGTGAAAACTTGGTTTATTTGTGAAAACTTTGTTGATTAACAAAAACTTGGTTTACGGGTGAAAACGTGGTTTATTGGTAAGAACTTGGTTTGCGGGTGAAAACTTGGTTTATGGTTGAAAACTTGGTTTATTGGTAAAAACTTGGTTTGCGAGTGAAAACTTGGTTTACAGGTAAAAAATTGGTTTTTGAGTGAAAACTTGGTTTGGTTTGTGTTTTTTATTAAAATAGTTTTAAATGAGATTTTTAGTGGTAAAAAATGCTTTTATGTTTTGGATTAAAAACTGCAGTTGTTTTCTTAAACTGCGGTTTTTATTTGTGATGGTAGGTTTTGAATAAGAACCGCATTCTTGTTTGTTTTTGGGGTAAAAACTGTGTTCTTTGTTTTTTTGGTAAAAACTGCCGGTTTTTTTTAAATGAGTCAAGGAGTAGAAACACATTTTTACCACAAAAACACATTTTTACCACAAAAACGTCCAGAATGACGTTTGATTCGAAATTTCGCTTACCCTCGTCGGAGTATTTATCGTCGGGTTGGTATTTCCGACGCCGCACTGTCCCATGTGGTTTGCCCCCATGGCGTAGACGGTACCGCGGTCTGTGAGGAGCAAAGTGTGGTTCCGACCACAGGACGCGTTTACGATGTTCATCTCTTGGATCGACTCCAAAAAGTACGGGGTGCTCCTCGTATCGAAATCGCCCGTCCCAAGCTGACCTTTCTCATTCCGACCGAAAGTCCAAACTTTGTAGTCTTCAGTTATAATCACAGAATGCGCCGCCGTACATCCAGAAGCGACGCACCGGATCCGCATTTTGTCCAAAGGCCCAACTCTAACAACAAAAAATAATTGTAAAAAAAAAAATCTTTTTTTACCTGGTTGGGACCCATAAGTTTTTGGCGACGGTATTCTTGCATCCTTTCGGAACCGATTTTCTGTTGTAGAGATCCCAGTTGATGGCTCCGCAGATGACGAGGCGTCCGACATGCTCGGGCCCTTGAACTCTCTATTTTGGAACGAAAAACAAATTGCAGTTGGCAACACTGAAATTCGAAACGAAAGCATTCAAAAACTCTTACAAGTCTTATTTACTTGAGATTTGAATTCTTTTTTTTCGATGGACATTTTTAGGTGAAAAAAACAGGTTTTTAGGTTTTCGCTTAAACACCAAGGATAAAAACGATCTTTTGTTTTTGATTGAGGGTAAAAACTACGTTTTTAACCATGAAAGTGGATTACTAAGGACTGATTTATCAGAGAAGGTAAAAACGACGGTTTTTGTTGATGATTAATGATTTTAGTTTTTAATGAAGTTTTTTGTTTTTTATCTAAACAATGAGTGAATAAAAACGACGGTTTTGTTTAAATTTTTGTTTTTGATTGAGCAGAAAAACTTCGGGTTTTACATAATATGAAAGTCGATATAGGTAAATGAAATTTTTGGTATAGACTGTTTTTGTTTTTTATTAACGATTTTTGTTTTTAATTAAAGACTTTTGTGTTTGATTAAAGATCTTTGTTTTTGATCAAGGATTTTTGTTTTATTAAGGATTTTTGTTTTAGATTAAGGATTTTGTTTGGGGATTTTCGTTTTTGATTGAGGATTTTTGTTTTTTATTGAGTTTTTTTTTACTGAGAATTCTTGTTTAAGGATTTTTGTTTTTGATTAAGGATTTTTTGTTTTTGATTAAGGATTTTTTTTTATTAGCGATTTTCGTTTTTGATTAAGGATTTTTTTTTATTGAGAATTTTTGTTTTTAATTATGGATTTTTGTTTTTAATTAAGGATTTTTGTCTTTGATTGAGGATTTTTGTTTGTTATTTTTTATTAAAAATTTTTCTTTAAGGATTTTTGATTTTAATTCAGAGTTTAAGTTTTTGATTGAAGATTTTTATTTTTGTTGAGGATTTTTTTTTATTAAAAATTTTTCTTTAAGGATTTTTGGTTTTAATTAAGAATTTAAGTTTTTGATTAAAGATTTTTGTTTTCCGATTAAGGTTTTTCGTTTTTGATTAAGGATTTTTGTTTTATATTAAAAATTTTTCTTTAATGATTTTTGGTTTTAATTAAGAATTTAAGTTTTTGATTAAAGATTTTTTTTTTATTAAGGATTTTTGTTTTTATTAAGGAATTTTGTTTTTCATTAAGGATAAAAACTATGTTTTTAAGCATGATAGTGGATAAAAAAAAACGTTTTTGTTTTTAATTATGGATGAAAACGACGGTTTTTGAGTAAGGATAAAAACGAAGTTTTTGTTTTTGATTCATACGTTTTTGTTTAATGGTAAAACTGATTATAAAACTAATACTGGTTCATGATAAATTAAGGATAAATGGTTTTTCCTTGTGGGTAAAAACCACGGTTTTTGTTTTTGATTGGTTGGTTTTTTTTTATTTATCACCAGTTTTTGATTTAGGAAAAGAAAGATTTTTCATTAAGGATTTTGAACTATGTTTTTGTTTTTTATTGAGGATTAAAACCACGTTTTTGTTTTTGATTCAGGATTAAAACCCCGTTTGCGTTTGGGTATTAATGATGAAAACCACGTTTTCGTTTATTGACGAAGGATGGAAACCACGGTTTTTTTTTTTTTTTTTTTTTTTATCCAGGATGACACATGAAAACCGTTTTTTGTTCCAGAAAGTAAAAACGACTTAATCCCTCCCAGCATTCAGCAATACCATTAATTAAGTTCCAACGAAATAAAATCACAACAAACGGTACTTTCCCAAGCATTGACCCCGAAAAGGTTTATTGCCCTTAAAAACAAAAAAACAAAAAAATGAAATAAACGTGATTCGCCCAAGAATTTGGGAATAAAGGTTAGGACCCTTTGTTTGGTAGTCAAGGGACGCCAACTTTTTTTTTTTAAGTTTTTAATTTCTTTACGATTTTTCCAAAGCGTCCGCCATTAAAGGACCACCGGGTCGTTAAAATTAGGGTAACGATAGGTGGAAAATAAGGAAAAAAAGGAAGAAAGAAGGGATTTTTGCGTTTTAAAAGGAGAAAAATGATGGAAAAGTTGAGAAAAAATTGGTTTACCAGTCCGTCGTCTGGAAGTTCGGTTTCTAATTCGTCTTCTTGGCTTCCGACGTCCGAAACATCACCATCGACGTCAGAATTGAATTCATCGTCATAGTCGCTCAATTCTTCCTTTTTCTTTCCGTTCCTTTTCGACTTTTTCGTCGCCTTTTTACCAACTTCGACGTCGGACCGCCTTTTCGCCGACATGACCCACGTGGAGAAAGACAAAAACAAAAAAACCGCTTTTTGTTTTTGAAGTTTTCTTTTGTTTTCCGGTTTTTTTTTCGGTGTTTTTTGAGAAAAGCGTCGGGATACGTTTGTTTTCGGCTTTCGGCTTTCACCTCCTCATCCCCTCTCTTTTGGATCCTTTTCTCCTTTTCGCGTCCCCCCCTCCCGGCCACGTTTTTTTTCTTTTTTTTCCCCCGACCTCCCCCACCCGTTTTGCCTTTTAATTCATAATTTCCCGTTATGGGAAGATTGTTGGCAATACTGGGCCGTAAGCGCGCTAACGATGCACGAAAATCGAGATCAAAAATGTTGTTTTTTTATTGAGGATATAAACTGCGTTTTTCTTTTTTGGATGAAAACCACGTTTTTTTTTCTGTTTTTGATTGAGTAGAAAACTTTGTTTTTGTTTTTTGTTGAGGATATAAACTGCGTTTTTTGTTTTTTATTGGGGATAAAACTGCGTTTTTCTTTAAGGATAAAAACTGTGTTTTTGTTTTTGATTAAGGATAAAAAAAACTGCGTTTTTTGTTTTTTATTGGGGATAAAAACTGCGTTTTTGTTTTTGGATAAAACTGCGTTTTTGTTTTTGGATAAAAACTGCGTTTTTGTTTTTGGATAAAAACTGCGTTTTTGGTTTTGGATAAAAACTGCGTTTTTGTTTTTGGATAAAAACTGCGTTTTTGTTTTTGGATAAAAACTGCGTTTTTGGTTTTTGTTTTTGGATAAAAACTGCGTTTTTTGTTTTTGGATAAAAACTGCGTTTTTGGTTTTTGTTTTTGGATAAAAACTGCGTTTTTGGTTTTTGTTTTTGGATAAAAACTGCGTTTTTGGTTTTTGATTGGGGATAAAAACTTCGCTTTTGTTTTTGATGGAGGCATACGGAGGATAAAAAAAAAACGAAGTTTTGTTTTTGGTGGATGATAAAAACGAGGTTTTCGTTTTGAATGAATGATAAAAACGAGGTTTTTAATCGTGGAAAATGGAGAAAAACGGCATTTTTATTAGGGAAAGTAAAAACGGCGTTATCGTTTTAAGGGTTAAAACGATGGCTTTGTTTTTGATTGAGGATAAGATAAAAACAGCGTCAGGTCGCATCAGTAGTTTGTCCGGTAGTACTCTTTTTCTCTGGTCAGTAAATTAGGGGTCTACCTAATTTACTGACCAGAGAAAAAGCGTACTACCGGACAAACTACTGATGCGACCGGGCTGAAATTTTGCAGGGAAGCTTATTTTAGGTGGTAGCACCGATCCTCGAAGGAAATTTTCAAATAGGACCGGTGGTGATCATTTTTCGAGATCTCCGCCCCAGGTAGTCCGATTTGAAAATTTCCTTGGAGGATCGGTGCTACCAACTAAAATAAGCTTCCCTGCCAAAGGCTCCCGCCGGTTAAGATAGGCGAATCGGCCCCGGACGAGTTTTTGCTCTATAATTTTTTAGGGTCTTTTATATCTAAAAAGAAACCTACTCACCAAATTTTAGGGTCCTAGGGTGCCCCTAAGGCCAGTTACAACAGAAAACGTGAAAAAGCGAAGTTTTGTCACTTTTTATTTTTTCTCGGACGAAAAAATCAAATAAAATTTTTTTGCGAAGTCGAAAATTACTTAAAAACATGTCAGAAACAACTCAAATTTTTCTGGTTTGGATCAAAAAATTATTGAGACCAGTTTTGGACGTTTTTATGCGAAAAACCAGAGTGCGAATTTCACATTTTCTATTAAAAACAGTAGTTAAAAAAATCGTGACACATTTATGTTAACAGAAAGCGTGTATTTTTATGTTAGAAACACTCTCAATTTTTTTCAGAATTTTAAAATTGGTGGATCGACTCCGTTTTCAAAGAAAACCACACATGATTCTGACAAAATTGGCTTCATATTGGGCTTCGAAGGCATTCTGGGTGATAAATTTTTTTTTATCGAGAAATTGACTTCAAAATCGTGTTCCTCACACCAAAAAACGTTGGGAACCTCATTTTGGGGCAAATAAAAAAATGAAATTTTTTTTTTGGTTGGTCAACTTCGAGTCGATTTTTGAGGGTGAAGGAGTCATTTGAGCATTATTTTTAGTAAAACAACTTTGATAGCCCTTTAAAATAACTTTCCAACGGTGTATTGAATGAGTAAATCGGTTAAGAATTAAGGAAGTTATGGACGTTTAAAGTTAATCGTTACAAAAATCATGTGTAGTTTTCTTTGAAAACGGAGTGGATCCACCAATTATTTTAAAATTCTGAAAAAAATTGAGAGTGTTTCTAACATAAAAATACACGTTTCCTGTTAATATAAATGTGTCACGATTTTTTAACTACTGTTTTTAATAGAAAATGTGAAATTCTCACTCTGGTTTTTCGCATAAAAACGTCCAAAACTGGTCTCAATAATTTTTTGATCCAAACCAAAAAATTTGAGTTGTTTCTGACATGTTTTTAAGTAATTTTCGACTTCGCAAAAAAATTTTATTTGATTTTTTCGTCCGAGAAAAAATAAATAGTGACAAAACTTCGCTTTTTCACGTTTTCTGTTGTAACTGACCTTAGGGGCACCCTAGGACCCTAAAATTTGGTGAGTAGGTTTCTTTTTAGATATAAAAGACCCTAAAAAATTATAGAGCAAAAACTCGTCCGGGGCCGATTCGCCTATCTTAACCGGCGGGAGCCTTTCAGCCCGGTCGTATCAGTAGTTTGTCCGGTAGTACGCTTTTTCTCTGTTAATTAGAAACGCCCGTAAATTAGGTAGGCCCGTTTTTGTATTTTGAATGACGCTAAAAACTATGGTTTTGTTTTCCGTTTTTGATTAAGGATAAAAACGAGGTTTTCACCCATAAAAAGTGGGCGAAAAAAGTTTTTGTTTTGGATTGAGAAAAAATTTTCGTTTTTGATTGAGGATAAGAACAGGTTTTGTGTTTTTGATGATAGAAACCGACGGTTTTTGTTTGAGGATAAGAGTTTTTTGTTTTTTATTAATGAAAGAAACCGACGGTTTTTGTTTTGACTTTTGGGTGAGGGTAAAAACGATGGCTTTTGTTTGAGTATAAAAACAGCGTTTTGGTTATAAGGATAAAAAAAAAAAGAAAGTTTTTTAATGAGAATAAAAACGCGGTTTTTACTCATGATTAATGTTTTTTGATTAAGATTAGGATGGTTTTTTGTTTTTGATTAAGGTTAGGACGGTTTTTTGTTTTTGATTAAGGTTAGGACGGTTTTTTTGTTTTTGATTAAGGGTAAAAACGATGGTTTTGTTTTTGGTTAAGGATAGGACTTTTGTTTTGTTGGAGGGTAAAAACGATGGTTTTTGTTTTTGATTAAGATAGACGGCTTTTGAGCGGATTTCCGTAGGAAAGTAGGCTATTGAGGAGGTCGTCACGGCGGCTCCCAGGCTAGAGGCTTATATATTCGTGATCAGGGAGCTCTGATCACGAAAATATAGGGAGTTCCTTTCAGGTTTTATATATATATTATATATTATTATATATATAATGTACATGTTCATCGCATAACTGGAGCAATTTTGGCATGAGGTGATGAAACTCAGTATTTAGGGCCTAAAAAATTTGAGAAGGAAACCTATTGAAAATGGCTTAAATCGGGACAGTGGTTCTGGTACTTTGACTTAAGGGCTTAAGGAGCAATTACTGATTTTCTCGGTAACTAAGGGGGGAATCGGTCAAAAATCGCTCAGGGTCATCTCCTGAGTGGAAGAATCTGTTAATTTCGCTTGAAACGCACTAGCACGTACTTATTCTGGGGGTGGAAATGAAATAAAAATTTTAAAATTTAGCGGGTAAAATCACGTGGTTTGAATTGAATCTCGACTTAATATAAAATTTGTGAGGCGATGAACCGGTTTTGAGTGCGGGGGGAGGGGGAATTGGATATCAAAGGTAGGATTTGGGAAGGCCTTTCCGGAGGAAATCCGCTGCTTCTCGAGGCTGCCTCGAGGCTTTTGTGAGGGTAAAAACGATGGTTTTTGTTTAAGGATAGGTCTTTTTTTTTATATTAAGGATAAAAACGATTTTTTATTTGAGTATAAAAACGGCGTTTTTGTTTTTGATAAAGGATTTTTTGTGTGTATTTAATTGAGTATAAAAACGAGGTTTTTACTTAATAAAAATGGCATTTTTTACAGAAAGGTAAAAAACGAATGGTTTTTGTTAACCGTAGACATTCAATTTAGAACGCAAGAAAGAGAGAGAGAAAAAAAATCTTTTTCGAATCGATTTAATCACATTATTTAGACAATAATTCAAAATTAGGTTTCAACAAAATATTTACAGACTATAAATTAAAAAAATCACAATAAGCGATTGCTAAAGGCGTAATCATGGATCCTCCATGGGAGCAGTGGTACCAACCTTAAATTTGCCAAAATTAATTTGTTCTGAACATAAAATTGGAAAACAAAATTTAATGGACTAAACAAAAAAATATGTACAAAGAGAGGGAGGGGGATAATTGAATTAAAAATGACTACTTTTCTTTGTTTAAACTTTGAATGAATTCTTCTAGTTTTTCTTGGATTTGCCGCACTCGCTCTGAAAAAGAAACAAGAATGAAACGGCAACATGACCTAACTCAAGAAGATTCATAAAATTTCAAAGTTCATACTTAGTTCTTCAGCTAAAGTTACTCGCCGTCCAGTCAAAAGCTTCACTTTCAGTTCTTTGTCTTCGCTAAAATCTTCTAAAACGTCTTTGATTATTTTGTCGAGGCGTCGAGCTAGAAAGTAAAAAAATTGCTTATAATTTCGGGAGAAAAAAAAAAAAAAAAATCGTTTTTTTGATTTCCCGACGCGAATTTTCCACCGATTTTCATTTTGAAAAACGATTTGGAATCTGTGAATTTCCTAGAAAATTCTCTTGGGAATACATTTTTGAATTTTTCAAAAATAAACATTTTTGGTGAAAATTTTCCATTTTCCGGGCTGAAAATCCAAAAAAGGGCCTCCTCGCGCGATTTTCTTTTCCAAAACATAAACAAATCGATTTTCAAAATAAAAATCGGACCATTTTTGAGAGCGCTAGGATTGCCCAAAAAGTTTTTTTTTAGATAGAAAATTTTACCTTCTCTGTTCATCACTTGCTGCCTTAGAGCATTCGAGGTGACCTTGAGCATCTGCTCGAGTCTCCAGAAAAGGACAACATCTTGGCACTCAAGCTCTTCTTTGTTGTGGTGGTAAAGGTAAAAACCTTTTCGGCATCCGTACACTTTCGAGATGGTTTTGTGCAAGAAATGGCGGCCATAGACTGCCGGCCACGATTCCAAAATGAGCTCTTTCGAGGCTTCTTTGACGCCCGAACGTTCCAAATTCTTCTTGATGGTCGTCAACTCGTCATCGGACAAAGAAGACGGATGGTCCTGCAAGAGAAAATCAAGTTCCTAAACTTTTCCCCGTATAAATATGCTTACGGGGTCCGAATATAGAATTTTTTCAATTTCGCTCCTCGTAGCGCTTCTTCTATATTGAACATCGCTGGTGCTTTTCCATTGAAGCCACCTTTCGGACGCGCTCGGGCCAAAAAGTTCTTTCTGAAGTCGCTCGTTTTCCGCCAACTTTTCGCGGAGACATTTCTCCAAAAGGACGATCGCCGAATCCCATTGAAGTTTATCGTTGACACATCTGTCTTCCAAAGTATTGAGTTGTATCATCCGAAGCATTTCGTTCCCTTTGTCTTCCCATTTGTGTCGCTGTAGAGCTTCAGAAAGAGCGGCACGTTTGATATCGTCGAAAAGATTGTCGCTCGCTTTGGACTTCATAGATCGCTCCATTAGTTCAGCGAATTCGTGCCGAAGAGCGTCTTCGCCGGCGCTGATCGACAAACTCGCTAATTTCCGCTCCGCCCATTCTTTAAGGCGGATATCGACGACCGTGTTGAAAGCCTTCGCATTCTGCGCTTCTGCAGCCGGAAGATAAATCTCGTTCATTATATAAGGAGCGACTTTTTCCCAGATTTTTTCCGACAAAAGGGCGTCCCAGTCTTTAGCGGAGACCTGGCTTAGATTGACGACTTCGTCCAAAATGTCGCTTCTCGCTTTGTCGAAGAGTTCATCCCGATCCAACTCTCGCAGACTAAAAAATGAAAATAATAATAATAGAGAATTAGGTGGAAAAAGGGGCCCCAAATAACAAAAAGTGAACTAGTTTTTGATTTTATAATATTTAGGAGCATTAGGTAAATCTAAATGATCAGAAAATGCCATTTTCAGACAGATTTTGGCCCTTTTTGACAAGAAAAGACACTTTTTAGCCAGATTATGACCCTTTTTTGACAAGAAATTATCCTTTTTAGCCTGATTTTGACCCATTTTTGACCAGAAAAGACCCTTTACAGTCTGATTTTGACCCTTTTTTGACAAGAAAAGACACTTTTAAGCCAGATTTTGACCCTGTTTTGACTAGAAAAGACCCCTTTCAGTCTGATTTTGACCCTTTATAGACAAGAAAAGACAATTTTCAGCCAAATTATGACCCTTTTTTGACAAGAAATGATCCTTTTTGAACAAATTATGACCCTTTTTGACAAGAAAAGACACTTTTTAGCCAGATTATGACTTTTTTTTAAGAAGAAATGATCCTTTTTAGCCTGATTTTGACCCTTTTTGACCAGAAAAGACCCTTATCAGTCTGATTTTGACCCTTTAGAGACAAGAAATGATCCTTATAGGCCAAATTATGACCCTTTTTGACAAGAAAAGACACTTTTTAGCCAGATTATGACCCTTTTTTTGAGAAGAAATGATCCTTTTTAGCCTGATTTTGACCCTTTTGGACCAGAAAAGACCCTTTTCAGTCTGATTTTGACCCTTTTGTGACAAGAAAAGACACTTTTTAGCCAAATTATGACCCTTTTGGACAAGAAAAGACCCTTTTTAGCCTGATTTTGACAAGAAAAGACGCTTTTTTGTTAGCCTAATTTTGAATCTTTTTGGATAAGAAGACACCCTTTTTAGCCAGATTTCTACACTTTTGGACCAGAAATGACCCTTTTTAGCCAAACTATGACGCTTTTTGACAAGAAATGACCCTTTATTGCCCGATGTTGACCCTTTTTTGACCAAAAAAAGGGCTGATGAGGGTTTAATTTTTGTCGAACGATTGAAAATCTGGCTCGAAAAATGTCTTTTTTTGTGAAAAATGGTCAAAATCTGGATGAAAATATTCTTTTCTTGATACTCCTTAGTTTATTACCTTTAAAACAAGACTAATCCTGACAACCTAGGACCATCCGTTCTCTCGTGAAAGCCATAAATGTATTGTAAAATGAGCAATTTTTATCAAAAACCATCCTTAGAAAAAGGGTCATTTTTAAACATCGATTTCTCCTGAACGGCTAGACCGATTTTGGCTTTCAAAAGCTCATTAGACGCAGAATTTAATAATCTTTCATTTTGTACTAAGTGGTCAAGTCGCTAAAATGCATCGTTTTTGCGCTAGAGATGAAAAACTGAAAAAAAGTTCCAAATTTTGCCAGTTTTTTCAAAATGGCGGACCATGAAAAGGAGGGGGTGACGCAAACTTGGATTTACCTAATGATCCTTGACAATATAAAATCAAAATTTTTCAATTTCAAACACTAATATAAAACAAATGTTCTGTTACCTTGGAAACGTGTTTTTCCATTCGGTCTCCAAATTGAAGCGCGTCGCTTTAAAAAGGTCCGCTTGCTGCTCTACGGTTTCTTTGACCATTTTCCAAAAGCATTCTGCGACAGCGAAGCTTAAATTGCGAGTC
>JAGWEN010000356.1:0-22353 GCA_018703685.1 Orius laevigatus | reverse complement strand
TGGACAGTTGTCCAAAGAAGTTGGATAAAAAGTCCATTTTTAAGTGCGAAGGAAGTTAGAACAATCAATTTTAATCTTTCTTAATCTATAAACGTTTTAAGTTCTTCTTTTTTGGGTTTAATTTTCATCAAATCGTTCCAGAAAGCGTAGAGGTCGCTCCATTCGTTTCGCCGACGGAATCTCGCCCGTTTCGCCGATCCGCAAGAATTTCGTGTCTTTTTTTCGTACTGGGGCCACTCCAATTCTGATCCCGGGGGCGTCGGATTTCTTGAAAAAAAAATAATAATTCTTTTTTTTTGTCATTTTTTGACTTTTCTTACTGATGGGCGGCGAAGTTCGCCAAAAGTTTGACGACAGCTTTGGAAACTTTTTCGTCTTCAGGGGTCCCTTGAGGTTATAGCGCGTTTTCTGGTTGAAAAGTAAGAACAGATCGTCACCATGGCATGGGAACTTAAAAAATAAAAGAATTTAGGAGACATCTAAAACCCTAAAAGGTGCATACCCGATGTGTTTGCTTTGAAAAAGAGATCGAACAAAGTTCCCTCTCCTCGATATTCCAACGAATACAAAAGGCGGGACCTCGATGTTTCTGGATCGACTTCAATGCCGGGAACTTAACGCCGCGTCAGCAAAAAACTACAAAGTCAACAGTATTATGAGTTTGGGGTTATAACGATAAAAGGGTTTTAGGTTATGGGGGATCAGCGAGAGTTTAGGTTTATGGAGAGGGGTATAGAGATATGAGAATCAGAGTTATTTGTGGTTATAAGGATCAGGAGAGTTAGGGTTATATAAGAGGATCGGTAGAATTTGATGGTTGCGTGAAACGTCAGAAAGGAAACGAGAGTTTGGGGCTATAAATAATTAAGACAGTTTAGAAGATTAGGATAGTTTAGGGTTATCGATTATGGAGATTTTGGCTTAAGTTTGGGGGCTATAAGAACACGGAGGTTTGGGTTTATAAATGATTGAGACGGTTAGAGGATTAGGATTAGTTAGGGTTATAGGTGATTCGGATAGTTTGGATTATGATGATTAGGAAATTTCGGTTTAAGGTTTGGGGTTTAAAAATGACACGGAGAGTTGGGGTTTAAAGTGATAAGACAGTTTAGAGGGATTAGGATTAGTTAAGGGTATGGGTGGTTCGGATAGTTTGGATTATGAAGATTAAGAAATTTACGGTTAAGGTTTGGGGGTTAAAAATGACGGAGAGTTTATAAATGATGAGACTGTTTAGAGGATTAGATTAGTTTAGGGTTATGGGTGGCATTCGGATAGTTTGGATACTGAGGATTAGGAAATTTCGGTTAAGGTTTGGGGGTTAAAATGACACGGAGAGTTTGGGGTTCATAAATGATTGAGACGATTAGAGGATTAGGATTAGTTTAGTTTAGGGTTATGGAGGATTTTTTGTTTAAGGTTTGGGGAGTACAAAGGACACGGAGAGTTAGTAGTTATAAATGATTGAGACGGTTTAGAGGATTTGGATTAGTTTAGGGTTATGGGTGATTCGGATAGTTTGAATTATGCAGGATTAGGAAATTTTGGTTTAAGGTTTGGGGGTTAAAAATGACACAGTTTGGGGTTATAAATGATAAAGACAGTTTAGAGGATTAGGATTAGTTTAGGGTTATGGATTATGGAGGATTTTTGGTTTAAGGTTTGGGGGCTATGAAGGAAACGGAGAGTTTGGGGTTATAAATGATTGAGACTGTTTAGAGGATTAGGGTTAGTTTAGGGCTATGAAGGATTAAGAGAGTAGGAAGGGTTTTAGGGTTATAATTTTACATTTCCTTCGGATTCGATCAAAGATGAAATGTCGTCGTTGGTGAAATATTTCTGCTTGATTTTGTCGATGACGACTTTTGTGTGCGGGTCGCTCATTTCGAGCGGAGAGCTGCTTCGCTTTGATGTCCTCGAATCGCGTCCCGAATTCTTCCATCAAATGTTTCGGCTGGACGTGAAGGGCTAAAGGGAACAAAAAAGTTAAATGTTTCATATCCTCCTAAACTAAAAAAGCCTTAGGATATATCTCCTGAACTAAAAGATTTAGGTGATTTAGGAGGTATCTTCCAAACTAAAGGATTTAGGAGGATCTTCTAAACAAAAGCATTTAGTCGATTTGGGAGATACCTCCTCAACTAAATATTTAGGCGTTTTAGGATATTTCTTCTAAACTAAAGGATTTGGGTTATTTATTAAGATATATCCTAAACTAAAGTGGGTACATATTTAGGTGATCTAGGGGATATTTCCTAAACTGAACTAAAAGGTTTAGACGATTTACTAAAAGATTACTTAGGTGATTTAGAAGATATCCCCTGAACTAAAAGATTTAGGCGATTTAGGAGATATCTTCTAAA
Organism: Orius laevigatus; assembly: GCA_018703685.1. Lineage (NCBI taxonomy): Eukaryota > Metazoa > Arthropoda > Insecta > Hemiptera > Anthocoridae > Orius > Orius laevigatus. Next base: position 19,990 of record JAGWEN010000356.1, on the reverse strand, counting down.
CTAAAGGATTTGGGTTATTTAGAAGATATCTTCTAAACCAAAGTATTTGGGTTATTTAGAAGACATCTTCTAAACTAAAGTATTTTGGTTATTTAGAAGATATCTCCTAAACTGAACTAAAAGATTTAGGCCTAAATAAAACTCTAAATCGACGTTTTGAGGGACAATTTTTATGATAAACCTAAAAATCAAAGTTTGAGGAGATAATTTTCGTCAAAAACGTCAAAATCAAAGTTTTAAGAAGAGCAATTTTGAGTTAAAAAACCTCAAAATGAACGCGAAAGAGACAATTTTTCGTATAGACAAAATTTTAGTATAGACCTGGTATAGACACTTAAAAAACAATAACTTTCTTTTTGAGAAAGTTAAAACTTGTTTTTGGATGAAAAATGGCGTTTAGGATTTTAAAAAAATGTCGTTTTAGGACAAAAACTGTCGTTTAGGATTTACACGAAAAAACCTGTCGTTTTAGATATGTAAAAACTTACAGTGGAAAAAAACCTAAATGTCGTTTAGGATTTTTTGATTTTTTAAACTGTCGTTTTAGGATAAAAACGTTATAGAAGAAGACTAAACTAAACTGTTTTTGGATAAAAAATGTCGTTTAGGATTTTAAATCCGCTAAAAAAACTGTCGTTTTAGGATAAAAACTTTTTAGGCGATTCAGGAGATATCTTCTAAACTAAAGGATTTGGGTTATTTATAGATATCTTCTAAACTAAAGGATTTGGGTTATTTAGAAGATATCTTCTAAACTAAAGTATTTGGGTTATTTAGAAGATATCTAATAAACTAAAGTATTTGGGTTATTTAGAAGACATCTTCTAAACTAAAGTATTTGGGTTATTTAGAAGACATCTTCTAAACTAAAGTATTTGGGTTATTTAGAAGACATCTTCTAAACTAAAGTATTTGGGTTATTTAGAAGACATCTTCTAACTAAAGTATTTGGGTTATTTAGAAGACATCTTCTAAACTAAAGTATTTGGGTTGTTTAGAAGATATCTTCTAAACTAAAGTATTTGTTGTTTAGAAGACATCTTCTAAACTAAAGTATTGGGTTATTTAGAAGACATCTTCTAAACTAAAGTATTGGGTTATTTAGAAGACATCTTCTAAACTAAAGTATTTGGGTTATTAGAAGATATCTTCTAAACTAAAGTATTTGGGTTATTTAGAAGACATCTTCTAAACTAAAGTATTTGGGTTATTTAGAAGACATCGTCAAAACTAAAGTATTTGGGTTATTTAGAAGACATCGTCAAAACTAAAGTATTTGGGTTATTTAGAAGATATCTTCTAAACTAAAGTATTTGGGTTATTTAGAAGACATCTTCTAAACTAAAGTATTTGGGTTATTTAGAAGACATCTTCTAAACTAAAGTATTTGGGTTATTTAGAAGACATCTTCTAAACTAAAGTATTTGGGTTATTTAGAAGACATCTTCTAAACTAAAGTATTGGGTTATTTAGAAGACATCTTTTAAACTAAAGTATTTTGGTTATTAGAAGATATCTCCTAAACTGAACTAAAAGATTTAGGCGATTTACTGAAAGACTTACTTAGGTGATTTAGAAGATATCTCCTAAACTAACAGATTTAGGTGATTTAGGGCGATTTAGGAGACATATCCTAAATACGTACTTAGGTGATTTAGAAGATATCTCCCAAACTAAAAGATTTAGGTGATTTAAGAGATATCTAATAACTAAAGATGTTGGCGATTTAGAAGATATCTCCTAAACTAAATGTGTTGGCGATTTAGGAGATATCTCCTAAACTAAAATATTTAGGAGATATGTGAGGGATTAAAAAAAAACCCCTCACGGATCGACTTCAAAAGTCCTTCTCCGGTCACGAATCCCGTAATCCAGGTTTCGTCGATTTCATCGTGTAAGGATCGGAAGTCAAAAAAGCTCCAGCGATATTCACTTCAACGACTGGTCTCAAAGGAATAACATCATCTATGTCCCAGTACTGAACAGAAAAGAAAAAAAGAAAAAAACAATTACACCATAGTCATGTCGATATACAGGGTGTCAACTTACTAGTGTCCCCCCAGGTTAACTCGAAAACGGTTGACGATAGAGAAAAAAGTTAAATGGTAACTCACCTTTATTTTTGATGTAGTTTCTGAATATATTAAGTTATTTTAGTTTTCGTCCTGGAGAGCCAAAATAATTTTTCTATCTCGCTTGGACGAAGGAGCAGAAAAAAAAGTTAAATCGTAACCCCCCCTATTTTGGCCCAAAAAACCAAAATATGATGACCGCTTTGACCCTGCTATTGAACTGTAGTTAAAACGAGCGAAAATTCATTTTTTGGAAAGTTGACTAAATCGATATGGATTCCCATGTGAAATGGCATGAGGAATGCAATGAAATAATTTAAAAAATTCTAGGACTATTATTTCTTGAGTTATCACCAAAAAGCCACTGAAAAACCACTTTATAGTTAGGAAACTACCTTAGCAAAATTTTTCCCAGCAAAAACACCATCATATTCGAACTGAGCACCCCAAAAAACCAGAAGAAATCAATTTTTAAGAAGATTTGAAATGAAAAAATTTTTTTTCTTCTTTCAGTGGTTTTGGGCAGAAATTGACAAAAATCGGCATATTTTACGACTGAATGAAGAATTAAAAAATTTTCCTTCCCAATTTTGGTCGATTTCTTAAAAATTGACAAAATTCAAGAAAGAAAATGTTTTTGGCATTTAACTTTCGCAAACTCATAAAATATGACGATTTTTGTCAATTTCTGCCCAAAATCACTGAAAAGAAGAAAAAATAAATTTTCATTACAAATCTTCATAAAAATGGATATCTCACGGTATTTTGGGGTGCTCAGTTCGAATATGATGTTGTTTTTGGCGAGGAATGTTTTCCTCAGGTAGTTACCTAACTTTAAAGTGGTTTTTCAGTGGTTTTTTGGTTATAACTCAAGAAATAATAGTCCTAGAATTTTTTAAATTATTCCATTGCATTCCTCATGCCATTTCACATGGGAATCCATATCGATTTAGTCAACTTTCCAAAAAATGAATTTTCGCTCGTTTTAACTACAGTTCAATAGCACCTGTGGGTATATATCTCCTGTGGGTATATATCTCCTATGGGTATATATCTCCTGTGGATATATACCTCCTGTGGGTATATATCTCCTGTGGGTATATATCTCCTGTTGGTATATATCTCCTGTGGGTATATATCTCCTGTGGGTATATATCTCCTGTGGGTATATATCTCCTGTGGGTATATATCTCCTGTGGGTATATATCTCCTGTGGATATATATCTCCTGTGGGTATATATCTCCTGTGGATATATATCTCCTGTGGGTATATATCTCCTGTGGGTATATATCTCCTGTGGGTATATATCTCCTGTGGGTATATATCTCCTGTGGGTATATATCTCCTGTGGGTATATATCTCCTGTGGGTATATATCTCCTGTGGGTATATATCTCCTGTGGGTATATATCTCCTGTGGGTATATATCTCCTGTGGGTATATATCTCCTGTGGGTATATATCTCCTGTTGATATATATCTCCTGTTGATATATATCTCCTGTTGATATATATCTCCTGTTGATATATATCTCCTGTTGATATATATCTCCTGTTGATATATATCTCCTGTTGATATATATCTCCTGTTGATATATATCTCCTGTGGGTATATATCTCCTGTTGATATATATATCTCCTGTTGATATATATCTCCTGTTGATATATATCTCCTGTGGGTATATATCTCCGGTGGATATATATCTCCTGTGGGTATATATCTCCGGTGGGTATATATCTCCGGTGGATATATATCTCCTGTTGATATATATCTCCTGTGGGTATATATCTCCGGTGGATATATAACTCCTGTGGATATATATCTCCTGGAAGACTTACGGTGAACATTTTTTCGGCGTCGATGAGCTTGGTGGGGTCGACTTCTTGGAGGCAGTTGAGCGACATCTTGGGGCATTCGTTGGCGCATCCGACTTTTTCCGCCACTTTGAGGGCACGCTCGGCCATGAGGCCAGCTCGAGGGGAAAGGGCCCAGTTCTTGTTCACCACCCCGCTTTGCGAGATCACACCTTTTATTAAATCTGAAGAGGAAAAAGCGGTTAGTTTAGAAAAAACAAGAGTTTTGATTGGCTAATAGGTTTTTTCGCGGGAAAAACAAGAGATTTTGATTGGCTAATAGGTTTTTCGCGGGAAAAACAAGAGTTCTGATTGGCTAATAGGTTAATCAACATCTGTGAAGCCCAATTTATTCCGAAAAACCTCAAAATCAAGGTTTCAAGAGCCCAATTTTCGTCTAAAAACCTCAAAATTAACATTTGCAAAGCCACATTTTCGTCCAAAAACCTCAAAATCAAGGTTTCAAGAGCAAAATTTTCGTCCAAAAACCTCAAAATTAACATTTGTAAAGCCAAATTTTCGTGAAAAACCTAAAATTGAACATTTGTAAAGCCCAATTTTCGTCAAAAACTTCAAAATCAAGGTTCCAGGAGCCATATTTTCGTCCAAAAACCTCAAAATCAATGTTTTAAGAGCATTTTTTCGTCAAAAACTTCAAAATCGAGGTTTTAAGAGCCAAATTTTTGACTAAAAATCTCAAAATGAAGGTTCCAAGAGCCAAATTTTCGTCAAAAACCGTTAAATCAACATTTTTACAGCCCAATTTTCGTCCAAAAACCTCAAAATCAACATTGGTGAAGCCTAATTTTCGTCCAAAAACCTCAAAATCAAGTTTAAAGAGCCTTTTTTCGTATAATATCTCAAAATCAAGGTTTTAAGAGCCCAATTTCGACAAAAACCTCAAAATCAAGGTTTCAAGAGCCAATTTTCGTCTAAAAACCTCAAAATTAACATTTGCAAAGCCACATTTTCGTCCAAAAACCTCAAAATCAAGGTTTCAAGAGCAAAATTTTCGTCCAAAAACCTCAAAATTAACATTTGTAAAGCCAAATTTTCGTGAAAAACCTAAAATTGAACATTTGTAAAGCCCAATTTTCGTCAAAAACTTCAAAATCAAGGTTCCAGGAGCCATATTATCGTCCAAAACCTCAAAATCAATGTTTTAAGAGCATTTTTTCGTCAAAAACTTCAAAATCGAGGTTTTAAGAGCCAAATTTTTGTCTAAAAACCTCAAAATGAAGGTTCCTAGAGCCAAATTTTCGTCAAAAACCGTAAAATCAACATTTTTACAGCCCAATTTTCGTCCAAAAACCTCAAAATCAAAGTTTTAGGAGCCTTTTTTCGTCAAAAAAAACCTTAAAATCAACATTTTCAAAGCCTAATTTTCGTCTAAAAACCTCAAAATCAAGGTTCTAAGAGCCAAATTTCCGTCAAAGACCTCAAAATCAACATTTGTGAAGCCCAATTTTCGTCCAAAAACCTTAAAACCAAGGTCCCTATAGCCAAATTTTCGTCAAAAACCTTAAAATCAACATTTTCAAAGCCCAATTTTCGTCCAAAAACCTCAAAATCTACATTTTAAAACCCCAAATTTTCTTCAAATTTTTTTTTTTTTTTTTTTTTTTGTAATATAACGTACCTCGGCTTAGAGGGGAGAAAAGATGAAAATGTGAGCTGGCACCGCCGGCACTTTCGCCGAAGACGGTGATCCTCGACGGGTCACCCCCGAAGCTTCCGACGTTCTCACTCGTCCACTTGATCGCCATCGCCTGATCCTTAAGTCCGAAGTTGCCGGGCATTATTTTGTCCTCGAAGCTCAAAAATCCGAGAGCTCCGAGCCTATAAGTGAGCGTGACAAGGACGACATCCTCGTCCATCATATAGTTGGCCATGTCACGCGGTCCGGGGTATCCCATTTTGAAAGCTCCCCCGTGTGTGTAGAGTAGGACTGGAAGGTTTTTCCCACCTTTTGGGACGTAGACGTTCAAATAGAGGCAATCTTCTTGGCCTTCGAAAGCCGGAGCGCTGAGCGTGAGCTGGAAAAGCGAACCCTGAAGGCAACGGGGCCCATCCTTCGTCGCGTCCAAAACTCCATCCCAGGGTTCCACAGGCTCAGGATTCTGGAAGCAAAAAAACACTTAAAAATCTTGATAAAAGTCACTTTTCTTGTCAAAAACATCGAATCTGACCTAAAAAGGGTCTTTTTCTGTCAAAAAAGGAACTAAATAAAATCAAGTTTATTTTTAGTTTTTTTTTTTCTTCTATTAAGTATTTATCCTAAAACGACAGTTTTTTTTTAAATCCTAAACGACATTTTTTAATCCAAAAACTAGTTAATTTATTTTTTCCTATAAAGTTTGTATCCTAAAACGACAAGTTTTTCTTGTAAATCCTAAACGACATTTTTTATCCAAAAAGTAACCATTTTTTATTGACTAAAAAGTATTTATCCTAAAACGACAGTTTTTTTTTAAATCCTAAACGACATTTTTTAATCCAAAAACTAGTTACCTAATTTATTTTTTCCTATAAAGTTTGTATCCTAAAACGACAAGTTTTTCTTGTAAATCCTAAACTACATTTTTATCCAAAAAGTAACCATTTTTTATTGACTAAAAAGTATTTATCCTAAAACGACAGTTTTTTTTTAAATCCTAAACGACATTTTTTAATCCAAAAACTAGTTACCTAATTTATTTTTTCCTATAAAGTTTGTATCCTAAAACGACAAGTTTTTCTTGTAAATCCTAAACGACATTTTTTATCCAAAAAGTAACCATTTTTTATTGACTAAAAAGTATTTATCCTAAAACGACAGTTTTTTTTTAAATCCTAAACATTTTTAATCCAAAAACTAGTTAATTTATTTTTTCCTATAAGTTTGTATCCTAAAACGACAAGTTTTTCTTGTAAATCCTAAACGACATTTTTTATCCAAAAAGTAACCATTTTTTATTGACTAAAAAGTATTTATCCTAAAACGACAGTTTTTTTTTAAATCCTAAACGACATTTTTTAATCCAAAAACTAGTTACCTAATTTATTTTTTCCTATAAAGTTTGTATCCTAAAACGACAAGTTTTTCTTGTAAATCCTAAACTACATTTTTTATCCAAAAAGTAACCATTTTTTATTGACTAAAAAGTATTTATCCTAAAACGACAGTTTTTTTTTAAATCCTAAACATTTTTTAATCCAAAAACTAGTTAATTTATTTTTTCCAATAAAGTTTGTATCCTAAAACGACAAGTTTTTCTTGTAAATCCTAAACGACATTTTTTATCCAAAAAGTAACCATTTTTTATTGACTAAAAAGTATTTATCCTAAAACGACAGTTTTTTTTTTTAAATCCTAAACGACATTTTTTAATCCAAAAACTAGTTAATTTATTTTTTCCTATAAAGTTTGTATCCTAAAACGACAAGTTTTTCTCGTAAATCCTAAACGACATTTTTTATCCAAAAAGTAACCATTTTTTATTGACTAAAAAGTATTTATCCTAAAACGACAGTTTTTTTTTAAATCCTAAACATTTTTTAATCCAAAAACTAGTTAATTTATTTTTTCCTATAAAGTTTGTATCCTAAAACGACAAGTTTTTCTTGTAAATCCTAAACGACATTTTTTATCCAAAAAGTAACCATTTTTTATTGACTAAAAAGTATTTATCCTAAAACGACAGTTTTTTTTTTTAAATCCTAAACGACATTTTTTAATCCAAAAACTAGTTAATTTATTTTTTCCTATAAAGTTTGTATCCTAAAACGACAAGTTTTTCTCGTAAATCCTAAACGACATTTTTTATCCAAAAAGTAACCATTTTTTATTGACTAAAAAGTATTTATCCTAAAACGACAGTTTTTTTTTTTTAAATCCTAAACGACATTTTTTAATCCAAAAACTAGTTACCTAATTTATTTTTTCCTATAAAGTTTGTATCCTAAAACGACAAGTTTTTCTTGTAAATCCTAAACTACATTTTTTATCCAAAAAGTAACCATTTTTTATTAACTAAAAAGTATTTATCCTAAAACGACAGTTTTTTTTTAAATCCTAAACATTTTTTAATCCAAAAACTAGTTAATTTATTTTTTCCTATAAAGTTTGTATCCAAAAACGACAAGTTTTTCTTGTAAATCCTAAACGACATTTTTTATCAAAAAAGTAACCATTTTTTATTGACTAAAAAGTATTTATCCTAAAACGACAGTTTTTTTTTTAAATCCTAAACGACATTTTTTAATCCAAAAACTAGTTACCTAATTTATTTTTTCCTATAAAGTTTGTATCCTAAAACGACAAGTTTTTCTTGTAAATCCTAAACTACATTTTTTATCCAAAAAGTAACCATTTTTTATTGACTAAAAAGTATTTATCCTAAAACGACAGTTTTTTTTTAAATCCTAAACATTTTTTAATCCAAAAACTAGTTAATTTATTTTTTCCTATAAAGTTTGTATCCTAAAACGACAAGTTTTTCTTGTAAATCCTAAACGACATTTTTTATCCAAAAAGTAACCATTTTTTATTGACTAAAAAGTATTTATCCTAAAACGACAGTTTTTTTTTTTAAATCCTAAACGACATTTTTTAATCCAAAAACTAGTTAATTTATTTTTCCTATAAAGTTTGTATCCTAAAACGACAAGTTTTTCTCGTAAATCCTAAACGACATTTTTTATCCAAAAAGTAACCATTTTTATTGACTAAAAAGTATTTATCCTAAAACGACAGTTTTTTTTTAAATCCTAAACGACATTTTTTAATCCAAAAACTAGTTACCTAATTTATTTTTTCCTATAAAGTTTGTATCCTAAAACGACAAGTTTTTCTTGTAAATCCTAAACTACATTTTTTATCCAAAAAGTAACCATTTTTTATTAACTAAAAAGTATTTATCCTAAAACGACAGTTTTTTTTTAAATCCTAAACATTTTTTAATCCAAAAACTAGTTAATTTATTTTTCCTATAAAGTTTGTATCCAAAAACGACAAGTTTTTCTTGTAAATCCTAAACGACATTTTTTATCAAAAAGTAACCATTTTTTATTGACTAAAAAGTATTTATCCTAAAACGACAGTTTTTTTTTAAATCCTAAACGACATTTTTAATCCAAAAACTAGTTAATTTATTTTTTCCTATAAAGTTTGTATCCTAAAACGACAAGTTTTTCTTGTAAATCCTAAACGACATTTTTCATCAAAAAAGTAACCATTTTTTATTGACTAAAAAGTATTTATCCTAAAACGACAGTTTTTTTTTTTTAAATCCTAAACGACATTTTTTTATCCAAAAACTAGTTAATTTATTTTTTCCTATAAAGTTTGTATCCTAAAACGACAAGTTTTTCTTGTAAATCCTAAACGACATTTTTTATCAAAAAAGTAACCATTTTTTATTGACTAAAAAGTATTTATCCTAAAACGACAGTTTTTTTTTAAATCCTAAACGACATTTTTAATCCAAAAAACTAGTTAATTTATTTTTTCCTATACAGTTTGTATCCTAAAACGACAAGTTTTTCTTGTAAATCCTAAACGACATTTTTTATCCAAAAAGTAACCATTTTTTATTGACTAAAAAATTTTATCCTAAAACGACAGTTTTTTCTTTAAATCCTAAACGATATTTTTTAATCCAAAAACTAGTTAATTTATTTTTCCTATACAGTTTGTATCCTAAAACGACAAGTTTTTCTTGTAAATCCTAAACGACATTTTTTATCAAAAAGTAACCATTTTTTATTGACTAAAAAGTATTTATCCTAAACGACAGTTTTTTTTTAAATCCTAAACGACATTTTTTAATCCAAAAACTAGTTAATTTATTTTTCCTATAAAGTTTGTATCCTAAAACGACAAGTTTTTCTTGTAAATCCTAAACGACATTTTTTCATCAAAAAAGTAACCATTTTTTATTGACTAAAAAGTATTTATCCTAAAACGACAGTTTTTTTTTAAATCCTAAACGACATTTTTTTATCCAAAAACTAGTTAATTTATTTTTTCCTATAAAGTTTGTATCCTAAAACGACAAGTTTTTCTTGTAAATCCTAAACGACATTTTTTTATCAAAAAAGTAACCATTTTTTATTGACTAAAAAGTATTTATCCTAAAACGACAGTTTTTTTTTAAATCCTAAACGACATTTTTTAATCCAAAAACTAGTTAATTTATTTTTTCCTATACAGTTTGTATCCTAAAACGACAAGTTTTTCTTGTAAATCCTAAACGACATTTTTTATCCAAAAAGTAACCATTTTTTATTGACTAAAAAATTTTATCCTAAAACGACAGTTTTTTTTTAAATCCTAAACATTTTTTTAATCCAAAAACTAGTTAATTTATTTTTTCCTATAAAGTTTGTATCCTAAAACGACAAGTTTTTCTTGTAAATCCTAAACGACATTTTTTATCAAAAAGTAACCATTTTTTATTGACTAAAAAGTATTTATCCTAAAACGACAGTTTTTTTTTAAATCCTAAACGACATTTTTTAATCCAAAAACTAGTTAATTTATTTTTTCCTATAAAGTTTGTATCCTAAAACGACAAGTTTTTCTTGTAAATCCTAAACGACATTTTTCATCAAAAAGTAACCATTTTTTATTGACTAAAAGTATTTATCCTAAAACGACAGTTTTTTTTTAAATCCTAAACGACATTTTTTTATCCAAAAACTAGTTAATTTATTTTTTCCTATAAAGTTTGTATCCTAAAACGACAAGTTTTTCTTGTAAATCCTAAACGACATTTTTTATCAAAAAAGTAACCATTTTTTATTGACTAAAAAGTATTTATCCTAAAACGACAGTTTTTTTTTTAAATCCTAAACGACATTTTTTAATCCAAAAACTAGTTAATTTATTTTTTCCTATACAGTTTGTATCCTAAAACGACAAGTTTTTCTTGTAAATCCTAAACGACATTTTTTATCCAAAAAGTAACCATTTTTTATTGACTAAAAAAATTTTATCCTAAAACGACAGTTTTTTCTTTAAATCCTAAACGACATTTTTTAATCCAAAAACTAGTTAATTTATTTTTTCCTATACAGTTTGTATCCTAAAACGACAAGTTTTTCTTGTAAATCCTAAACGACATTTTTTATCAAAAAAGTTAGACTTTTAAACTAATAGAATTTATAAGTTCGTTAACGGCTGAAATCGTACCACGGTTTTGGTACTTTACTTAGGGCCTAAACTGCGTAATCTCTAAACCGTTCATCCAATCGCTTTCAAACTTAAAAGTGATGTTATGGGGATGGCTACTGAAGGATTTAAGTCGGTTTGGATCAGCTGGATGCAATAGATTTGAACCTAGGTAAAAAGAAATTTTTGAATTTTTACCGGGAAACAGATGATTTTTTTTTCTTCGAATTATAGAAAGTTCTAGATCTAAACATCTGAAAGAAATCTACCTCTTTAGTCCTGCTGCCGCGGGACTCATATTGGCTAAAAAGTTTTTATCCTAAAACGACAGTTTTTTTAGGCAGTTTAAAATCCTAAACGACATTTTTTTTAATCCAAAAACAAGTTTTTTTTCCTACAAAGTTTGTTATCTAAAACGACAGGTTTTTTCATGTAAATCCTAAACTATAGTTTTTATCCAAAAAGTGACAATTTTTATTGGCTAAAAAGTTGTTTATCCTAAAACGACGTAGCCCAGGCATCTTAGATCAAAAAAGGGCAGTTAGCGGGAAAATTAGGTACAGTCGTAATCTCCATCTTATTTTATGTTTTTTGGGTCGCTGATTACGAATCTGAAGTTTGCCAACAAAAATTTTGCCCGGAACCTTGTCAAAATTGCAAAAAAAGTCAAAATTTTGGCACTTTTTGAGGTTTTTTGATTATATCTCAAAAACTATTGATTTAAGCAACTTTTCTACTCAGTACAAAATGAAAGCTCATAAAATTTTCTATAAAATCCATTAACGATTTGCGAAATTCGGTCTGAAGAAACGGCCGTTAGAGAGCGCTGAAAAAGGTCAAAATTCAAAAAACGGGTAAAACACCCATTTTTACGTTCTATTTTAGAGCGAACCACGTCTATTTTGATACCTTATGATATTATTGATATCAAATTGTATTAATTACATTTATTAATGGACGCAGTAGTGGGATCGCTGTCCAGGAACATGTTCAAAATTAAAAGTAGTGGTCATCAACTAAAGCGGGCTAAAGAAATTAGGTATGTATGAGATATGTAGGTATGTAAAAAATGGGTAAATATAAATATGATAAAAACTCCCAAGCCCGGTCCCAACTCCGGTGGGGGGAGGTGGGGTGGAGTTTTCAAAACAACGCGACGGGGTGCCTTAAAAAACACTAGCCCTCGAAAATTAAATTCGCGCCATGACTACTACCATGTTTTTCTTTCTTTTTTTAAAAATATTTTTTATTACTTTTTATTTTTATTTTATTTTTTTTTATTATTATTATTTTTTTTTATTTTTTTTTATGATTTTTATTATTTATTTTATTAAATTTTTTTAAGTATGGCTTGTATAGGCTGGGCGGAACGCAACCGCGTTCCTAGATTTTTTACATTACCTATTGAATTTGAATTTTCGCTCATTATTAGAGTACGTTTTAGGCTCTGGAGCCAAGGCTAATTGTCGGATCCAAACCGGACTAATCTCATTTTAAAGGTACTTTACTGCTTATTGCTGCAAATGTTGTCCGGATGCGGTATCTATAATGCCTTTGGTTTTAAAGCCTAATTTGTAAGTAAAAATTTGAGTGGTCGATCCAATTTTCGAAGACTTTTTTGGCTCTGGAGCCAAAGCTAATGGTCGGAGCCAAACCAGACCAGTCTCATTTTAAAGGTAATTTAGCGCTTGTTGGTGTAAAAGTAGTCCGGATACGGTATCTATAATACCTATGGTTTTATAGCATAATTTGTAAGTGAAAATTTGAAGTATCGATCACATTTTAGGTACGTTTTTGGCTCTGGAGCCAAAGCTACTTGTCTGATCCAAACCGGACTAGACTCATTTTAAAGGTAATTTAGCGCATATTACCGTAAAAGTAGCCGGGATACGGTATCTATAATACCTTTGTTTTTAGAGCCAAATATGTAAGTGCAAATTTGACACATCGCTAAATTATCGATTACGTTTTTGGCTCTGGAGCCAAAGCTAATCATCGGATCTAAACCGGACTATACTCATTTAAAAGGTAATTTATCACTTGTTCTTTTAAAAGTTGTCCGAATACGGTATCTATAATACTTTTGGCTCCAGAGCCAAATATGTATGAAAAAATATGAGTTACCTTCAATTTTTCAATTATACGTTTGGCTCTGGAGCCAAAGCTATTCGTTGCAACAAAACCGGACTACCCTCATTTTAAAGGTAATTTATCACTTGTTTAATCAAAAGTAGTCCGGATTCTCTATCTATAATATCTTTGGCTCCAGAGCCAAATATGTGTCTAAAACCTAGAATTGCCGTTCACGTTTCGACTTACGTTTTTGGCTCTGGAGCCAAAACTATAATAGATACAGGATTCGGACAACTTTTAAAAGAACAAGCACTAAATTACCTTTAAAATGAGACTAGTCCGAGCTCAATCGGGCGGAAAGTTCTCCCACACCATTGACCGCCGTCAAACCCACCTAAATTGTTTTAATCCTTATCGGCCATAAAACGGAGGTCTTTTTTGACCGTCGATTGCTGCCAAACGGCTGGACCGAATTAGACAAATGATTAATGGATTTTTAGGTAATTTTATAAGCTTTCTTTTTTTACTGAAAGGCCAAATCGCCAAAACCTATAGTTTTTGAGATATAATCAAAAAACCTCAAAAAGTGCCAAAATTTTGACTTTTTTTGCAATTTTGACAAGGTTCCGGGCAAAATTTTTGTTGGCAAACTTCAGATTCGTAATCAGCGACCCAAAAAACATAAAATAAGATGGAGATTACGACTGTACCTAATTTTCCCGCTAAATATCCTAAGATGCCTGGGCTACGTTTTTTTTAGCAGTTTAAAATCCTAAACGACATTTTTTTTAATCCAAAAACAAGTTTTTTTTTCCTACAAAGTTGTTATCCTAAAACGACAGGTTTTTCATGTAAATCCTAAACTATAGTTTTTATCCAAAAAGTGACAATTTTTTATTGGCTAAAAAGTTGTTATCCTAAAACGACGTTTTTTTTTAGCAGTTTAAAATCCTAAACGACATTTTTTTTTAATCCAAAAACAAGTCCTACAAAGTTGTTTCTCTAAAACAACAGGTTTTTCATGTAAATCCTAAACTATAGTTTTTATCCAAAAAGTGACAATTTTTTATTGGCTAAAATGTTTTTATCCTAAAACGACAGTTTTTTTTAGCAGTTTAAAATCCTAAACGACATTTTTTTTTAATCCAAAAACAAGTCCTACAAAGTTGTTATCCTAAAACGACAGGTTTTTCATGCAAATCCTAAACTATAGTTTTTATCCAAAAAGTGACAATTTTTTATTGGCTAAAAAGTTTTTATCCTAAAACGACAGTTTTTTTTAGCAGTTTAAAATCCTAAACGACATTTTTTTTTAATCCAAAAACAAGTTTTTTTTTTCCTACAAAGTTGTTATCCTAAAACGACAGGTTTTTCATGTAAATCCTAAACTATAGTTTTTATCCAAAAAGTGACAATTTTTTATTGGCTATAAAGTTTTTATCCTAAAACGACAGTTTTTTTTTAGCAGTTTAAAATCCTAAACGACATTTTTTTTTAATCCAAAAACAAGTTGTTTTTTTCCTACAAAGTTGTTATCCTAAAACGACCGGTTTTTCATGTAAATCCTAAACGACATTTTTTATCCAAAAAGAATGGTTTTTTTTTCTATTAAGTTTTTATCCTAAAGTGAAAGTTTTTTCAAAATCCGAAACGACAATTTTTTATGCTAATACAAGTTTATTTTTAGTTATTTTTTCCCAAAGTTTTATCCTAAACGACATTTTAGGTAGATTTCTTTCAGAAAATCTACCTATTGCATGGGGGCAGTAGTCTCAGATTCAAAAATTTTTGTGATAGGTTTTCCAAGACATACAATTTAAAATCTATCTTGAAACATTTAATGGAGACTCTCTGACATATATCTTTCGAAACAACATAAGCTTTAAGAATCTTTTCATATGTTGCTATCACACAGTCGTCTGCTGACCGTGTCTTCATCTCAACCTGAGGATCTCTCATTCTGAGGTGTGAGTACTAGCGACAACGCTGATCGTGACTATCTATTGGAGTACGTACTATGGACTGCGAGCGACGTTCGAAATTGGATCTCTTTCCACAAGGATTCGACAATTTTCTTCTACTGATGCATGCTCGTCTCACTGTCTCCAAGTGGTAGATTCGACTGTTGTATACTTTCCTCCGACTTCTAGAACCGATGATGTAAGTCTGCAAACAAATCTTAACCGAGACAACAGGCTACCACGAAGGAGCACCAAAAACATATTATCGGTGATTGAGCCACTTTATTCATAAACCCATCCTCCTACTATTCTAACCTGGGAGCTCAACTGTCGACATTCTAACATAGGCCAAGCGCTACACAAGGCGTGTAGTGTGACAGTGGTCGAAGACTGAGGAGCACGCACCGCCAATCGGATACCAACGGCCCAAGTAGCACTACCAGAGAGCTATAGGTAGTGTGAAGCAATGGATGGTTCACTGATCAAGCGAAAGGGATAGAGGAGAATCTGCGTGACGCGAAGGTCGCTGCTTTATCTCCAGCAGTCGTTAGAACACTGTGAGTACCGCATGCCAGGTCACCTTCGAGACTCTCTTCGTTACTCGAGGATCCGGACACAACTAGTGTCCAGCCTGTAGTCTGATCTTTTGCGTTCCTCGGCGTACTTAAGATAAATCACAGGGTGAAAGTACGACGTCGGGACTCATTACATCAAGATCTCTTAATGTAAGTCTTTTAGGCATTAACTTTGACAGTCTACAATGACTAGATGACATCTAGTTATATCAATCTGCATTAGGTCTAAACCGCACCGTTCAATCAATTATTAAAATATTATTATACATCTCTTAATATAAACATTTTAGTCTTGAAAGATGTGTGAAATATCCTCGTGTGCGGTTCGCCGTGCTCGGCACGGAAGCTGTTAGGAGGCGGCCGCCGCTTATTTATGAACAACTAATGAGGGCGTATAACCGGGGATCCAAATCGTTACAATGCCGCCCCTCCCCTCTAGACGTGTCGCCACCGACGACGCGTACCTACATAAAATCGTACAGCAGTCTAGCTATCACGTCACAAAAAAATTAACCCTCACAAAAACAATTCGTACCATAAACCTAACCCTTGTTTAAAGTTTTTGCAGCATTTAATGCACAATTAACTGTATAATGACAACTGATCTCGTATTAAAATTTAATCTCTCACATATCTATTGAAATTCCACTCATAAAACTATAAAATTTTGTTTTAAACAGATCGATATATCAAACAAAAACTTTACAAAACTATGATAACAATAATCATCACGAAAAATCACACTACAAACAATTCATGTTCGACATAAAAAAAACGTAAGAACAAACAAAACGCCTTTCACACAAATAATCCAAGTTCCACCGTGCTAACAGAAATGGGAAGGAGAGGAAGTGGCGGCGCGTATCCGTATACTCTCCGAGTTCGGAGTCCTTTTTTTTCCTGAATGAAATACAATCGCATTTCCGACTGTGATATCTCTTCTTTGCTATGGTTCCTTGTAGTGGTTTTCCTATTCTGACGACATTGACGTTCGTCCAGGAACTTTCAGGCGACTGCCCAGACTCTCCGGAGGACATCAGGGGCCATTTGATCTTCGAAGTGTACCGTCTTTGAATACGGATGAAGTTTCGATGCTGTTACCGTTCATATGTCGATATCTGTGACATCACATTTCGATTGCTTCTCTTCCTTGAACGAGTCGTCACTCGCTCGGTTTTTAGAGTGGCTATCTCTCATGCCTTCAGTTCTGTCTGTGTACTTTCGTCTGCCTTGCTGGGTCGCAGAGAGTATGTACTCGTGTGTCCTTCTCTGCGAAGGCTGCGTCTTCCATTCTGCGTAATTTCTATTTCCTTTTTTCAAGTAGTCATTTCTTCTTTTTCTTTCTGTCTGAGTATACTCGTTCTCGCGAGAAGCGACTCCTCTATCGAGTCGTAAGTATCATCATCGCTTGTCTGTTTGGCCTGGAGAACATTGCTGTGTGTCTGCTAGTGTCCAAGATAATTCTTCTGTTCGACTGAGTCGTCCTCCTCACGATGGCGATCGCACGTCCTCATTGTCGTAATTAGTGTCGCATAAATCAGTCTCCTGCTAGGTTCCGAGTCAATGCGAATATTAATCTCGGTGTTTTAGCTGTATTCGTTCTGCCAGGTCTCGTCCGGTCTAAATCTGTGCGGCAGATCATTGACTTGTCGGTGCGCGTCTATCAGCATCTCGTCACGATGCATCTGTTCGATTGTCGTCGACATCTCTTTCGTCCGTGCACGTCATCAGGTACTAATCGTACCCACATGCGGCATGTCTCTGTTCTTCACTGGTCACGTACGACGCACAGTAGTCGACACAATTTCTATTATGGCTCCCATCAGTGAGTACACATGTGTGCGACATTGATTGGTAGGATAGTGGTCCATTCTCCATCTCAAAAATCGACATGGCGCTTTCTCGAGTCGATGATGACGTATCAGCTCTTGGTGTGTCGAATCATTCCGATTCGATTTGGCCTCGATCCGACATTTGCTGTGCGTAAGTTGCCGCAGTTTTACCACAATTGACATATGCAGTACTGCAGGGTATTTATCAGATTGTTTGCCTTGACTGCGGCAAACTCCGCCTCGTATCTTGGTGTGCGATCTTTTTCTCTGCACTATCTCTTCACGTTCTTGACGCTCTTTTAGCACCGCAGCTTCGAAAGTCGCGTGCTGCTGGACGCGCGAGTGCTAAGGAGTTATTGTTTCGTAGTCGCGCTACGATGATTGCGCTCATGTTTTTGCAAGTTTTGTTCAAGTATTCGCGAATTTGGTACGTTCGCTGATGATGGTTGTCCTCCTGAATCGTGAGGGCATTTGCACGTGTGTAGCTAGAACGCCTGACTAACCTTTCCGAGATATCTCTTAACGACATCGCTTCTTTAGTCACCTTTTAACGTCGCGGACCAAACAGTTGTCTGTGTCGCGGTCCGACGGGATCTTCTCGCGTGTGTTACAAGTGATTTAATAGTCCGAGTGTTTTAACGTCTGTCATCATAGGAGTGTCTCCTCGCAGAGTCTCAGATTTTCCGAACGCAACACGTTTGGGCCTTCCTCTCTCACATTTCATTCATCTTTACATAGTTGGGCTCTGCATGCGCTGAAAGGTGTCCGCGATGTCTTCGTAATCCGATGTAACGAGTGACGATACTTTGGGAACAGTTTCGGCGCATTTTTCAGGGGTCCATGCGCTCGATCTAAGCGCCATTAATACCTTCTCCAGGATCTTCGTATCTGGTTACGGTTGTGCTGGGGATTTTGCCTAACCCTCTGTCTAAAACTATGGGACAACACTAGCTATATAACTCGTCCATGTTTGATAATTTGTGATCTTCGGCGTCGTAACTTTTGTGTTTTTCGGTGCATAAAGGGTTGTCCTATCCAATATAACATAATACTTGAGGAAACGCCTCAATAGAAACGTCGAAATAACACTGTAATATGCTCTAGAAGAGACTTCAACACAACAACAAACAAAAACTTCATGCATAATCGTGCAAAATTAAAATAAAAAATGTCACTCTCTGTTCACCACCGTCTTTGGCTGCTTGCTGTCTCAGGACTTAATAAATTAATTTAACTATATCCCATGACTTCGCTGGTACACCATTGCTAATCTTTCCTCTGATCATCCTCTTCTTTGTGAGTGTGGCGGTAAATTTGTCAATGTTTTACTGTCATTTGTAGGTGCGTGGTATAATCGAGCGGTATCTCGCAGAGCAATCAAGAACGAGCAAAGGTGTGAAAACTAGTTAGACAATCGAAATAGATTCTTTAATTAACATAAACTCTAACGACTAGCTATAAGTATTTACAACTTAATTGAAATTACCACTACATGTCCCGAATTACTGTTGTGCACGCCACACTATTTATTAAGTTAATCTGAACTTTACCAACAAACCATTTACAATCTATCGTCGTGAAAACTAATGGAACTCTCGACATTAATCTATTTTCAAACATAACTTTAAAGAATCTTTTCTATCTACAAAAAGTCGATCCTCTGACCTGGTCTTCATCAAACTGAGGTGATCTCTCTTCTTGAGGTGTGAGTGCTAGGACGAAATAGCTGATCGAGCATCTCATTGGACAGACTAGGGCTGCCAGACGTGTCACGATTCTGAAATGTGATGCATCTTTACACACCAGATTCGTACATTTCCTGATACTACGAGCTGCTACGTCTCCATGTCGTCACATAAGTGGTAGATTGGCGACGTGCTATACTTCCCGACTTCGTAAACGATTATTCTGAAACAAATCTTACGAGACAACAGGTACCGAGAGGACCATCCTAATATTCCTAACCGGGATGCTCAACTCGACATATCAACATAGGCCTATCCAAGCGCTACCAAGGAGCGTGCGTATGTGTGAACAGTGGTCGAAGACTGAGGAGCACGCACCGCCCAATACGGATACCAACGGGCCCAGCACTACCAGAGGCGAAGGTCAGTGTGAACAATAGCAGGACTGGATTCCTCAAGGCGAAAGGGATAGAAGGACAATGTGTAGGCTGTTGACGCGAAGGTCTGTCTCTTTACTCTCCAGCAGATTCGTTAGAACAACTGTGGCGGCGCAAGCACAGGTCAACTTCGGGAGAATACTCCTCGTCTCGGGGATCGTGGAGCACAACTAGTGTCCAGCCTGTGTCTGATCTTTGGCGTTTTTTATTTCCTCCTCGTCCTTCCCACCCTGTAGAGCGTACTTAAGAAATCACGTGAAAAGTGCGTGGCGTCGGGACTCATTCACAAGTCAAATATCTTATTAAGCTTTATGCATGTAACTTTGCGTCTACAATGACTAATGACATCT
>JAGWEN010000355.1:41131-111679 GCA_018703685.1 Orius laevigatus | reverse complement strand
GATTAAACAATTTCACAACATCTTTCACGTCTTATACTATATGAAAAGGAAGATCCTATATTTTTGTGATCCCACGAGCTTCCTGACCACGAATATATAAGCCTCTAGCCTCTGGGAGCCTCCGTGACGACATCTCACCCTCAATAGCCTAACTTCCTACGACGGAAATCCTGCTTCTAAATAAATATAAACAACAAAAATACCATGAAAATCATATTTTACAGAGGTGAGGTAGAAGAAAGTGATAGAATCCACGTCAAACTGTGTGGAGTTGAACTAGTATCACATCTAGAAACTTGAGAAAAATGAAGGAGAGGGATACTTGTGAAGTCTCCACTGGAATCCCAATGAGACTGCTACATCACTAATAGAGTAGATAAAGCCTTTTTGTTATATTTTATTATATTTACGAATTGTGGTGCCACACTATAAATATACGACTTATTTATGTTGGGAATATAAGGAGTAGCGAAGAGTATGGAACATTAAAAAAAGAGAGTAAACAGACTTTGTTTATGGTTCAATATTTAGATAGGTACAGATTAAAGATAAAATGTAAATTATTAGAGGTAGAGTATAATAGATCAGCAGTTATAATGAGGCATTATAAAAGGTTTCCTTAGGCATGTAGAGTTATAAAATCTAACAAATGTAATCCTTGGCAGGGTTGGGAGTAATCGTAATCATATTCAAAGTAATACAATTACGTTATGATTACAATTACGCCCAACTCTGCTCCTTGGAAATGGATACTTAACTGTCAGGAGCAGTGCAGAAAAAAACTTCCTAATGCTCTTTAAATACAAAATTATAAAAATGCTTAACGCCTAGATTAACTATACAATAACTAAGCCAAGCGGACCCTAAATTTCACAAAAACCCTCTCAAATCTACATTTTTATGCATAGAGTCAGGGGCAGACTGGCCCGGAGGGGGCGGGTGGACAGAACCCACCCGCGCCCCCCGAGAATACATAGAGATATTTTTATTTTTATTTATTTATTATGGTCAATATATTCCAAAAATTCGTGAAAACCTCAAATCAACATAGTAAAGGCTAATTTTACGTCACCTCGAAATCAACATGTATGAAGCCTTATTTTCGTCAAAAACGCTCCAAGATCAACATTTATTCTTCAAAACACCTCAAAAATCAACACTTAATAAGTCAATTATCGTGAAATCAAACTCAAATCAACATTTGCTAAAGCCTAATTTTCGTCAAAAAACGTCGAAATCAACACTTAATGAAGCTAATTTTCGACCAAAAACTCGTAATTCAACATTTTAAAAAGCCTCATTTCGTGTCACCTCATATCAACATTTAAGCCAAATCTTCGTGACAACCTCATAACCAACATTGTAAAGCACAATTTTGGTCACTCAAAATACCTCTAAATCAACATTTATGAAGCCTAATTTTCGTCCAAAAACCTCAAAATCAACATTTAAAAAGCCAAATTTTCGTCAAAAACCTCAAAATCAACATTTTTAAAGCCTAATCTTCGTCAAAAACCTCAAAACCAACATTTGTAAAGCCCAAATTTTCGTAAAACCTCAAAATCAACATTTTAAAGCTAATTTTCGCCAAAAAAACCTCAAAATCAACATTAATAAAGCCAAATTATCGTGAAACCTCATACTACAACATTTATGTAAGCCAAATCTTCGTGAAAAAACCTCATAATCAACATTGTATAAAGCACAATTTTGTCAAAATACCTCGAAAAATCAACATTTATGAAGCTAATTTTCGTCCAAAAACCTCAAAATCAACATTTTTAAAGCCTAATCTTCGTCAAAAACCTCAAAACCAACATTGTAAAGCCAAATTTTCGTTAAAACCTCAAAATCAACATTTTTTAGCCTAAATTTCGCCAAAAACCTCAAATCAACATTAATAAACGCCAAAATTATCGCTTGAAAATTTAGAAAAACACTCAAAATCAACATTTGTAAAGCCTAGTTTCGTCAAAAAACGTCGAACTCAACACTTATGAAGCAATTTCGACCAAAAACTCGTAATCAACACTTTAAAAAGCCCTAATTTCGTCAAAAAACCTCAGAATCAACATGTATAAGCCAATCTTCGTGTTTTGAAAAAACCTCATAACCAACATTGTAAAGCACAATTTGGTCAAAATACTCTTAAATCAACATTTATGAAGCCTAATTTTCGTCTTAAAACTTCAAAATCAACATTTAAAAAGCCAAATTATCGTCAAAAACCTCAAAATCAACATTTTTAGAGCCTAATTTTCGTCAAAAAACCCCACAAAATCAACATTATGATGCCTAATTTTCGTCAAAAACCTCAAATCAACAGTTACAAATGCCTAAATTTTCAGATTGAAAAAGTTATTTCCTAAGTTTTCCAGAAAATAGAAATTTTCTGGGCGCCCCCTTAACTGAAAACCCACCCACACCCTAAGGTCCCAGTCCGCCCCTGCATAGAGATTGAGGAAGAGAAGGTATACCTTTCTTTAGTTTAAGTTCTTCCTCCTTTTTCTTGATATCCTCAACTCGTGCGATCTCCGCAGTAAACTTCAACGCGGCCCTTGCTGCGGACTGACATGCGGCGTTGTCCTCGCACTCTCCGACCACTTTCGCCAAACCCGACACCAGCGGATTGTCCTTCAAGTCAGCCAACGGAGCGACCTCAAATTCGAAAGCTCCCCGGCAACGTCGTTATCGATTCTGATACAAATCGAGATGCTTCAAATGTACCAAAGACCGAAATTATCCGGAAGCTCGACAATCCGATTCTGCGAAAGGTCCAATTTCACCAGGTGCCACCAACGAAACGCTGAAATTTTTCTAACAAACAAATACTTTAACAACGCAAACTAGCATTCCATTACCCCAATCGCGTTATCGATTACTCGCCAATTCCACGACTGTCGCTTTAGGAATCGTCGCCTACAAACGTCATTTTTTTTTATTTCCAAAAACACAATAAACTCACTATTTCTTTCACAGGAACTTCATCGAGATCGGACAAACTAAGATCGATTGTATTTTCATCGTCAAAATATTCCTTAATATTTATTTCTTCTTCATTTTTCAAAAAAAATAAAACAAGAAAAGCCGGGATTGATGTTTTATTTAATACGACTGTGGCGCTGCCGAAACATTAAAAAGACGAGGTTATTCTTAGGTTATATCAACTACAGCGCCTCCGTGACACTTTTTCGAACCAATAAATGGAAGTTTCTTGCTGGGTTATAAAGGGTGTTTTTCTTAATTTTAAAAGTTTAACGGCTTATATTAATTATGGCACCACAAAGGAAAAAGCCCTTTAGTGCGAAAGCTAAAAAGGAACAATTAAAATCTAAAAAACAATTTAAACAAGAAGGCACTTCAGGTATGAATTTCAATACTCGAATCTGGGGTTGATGATTTATGGTTTTAGGCCGGAGGATGCCTAATTTGTTGATGAGCAGAAGCAGCGATGATGAGGACGATGGAGACGTTCAGAGAATAAACAAGCAGCCGAGTAAAGGGAAAAACGTCAATAGGTGATTTCAAGTTCCAGGGCCCATTCCATGAGCAATCATCCACGATTACCCTTCATGCCATGGCACGGGCACTCGTCATGGCACATGCACCCATGGCACCGTCACCTGGCATGCAATGGCATAATTAATTCGTCATGCAATTCGAATGGATGATGGTCATGCAATTTGCGTGGATTAAGGTCATGCTATTTGAATAGATGGAGTCCATGCAATTTTAATTGATGACCAAAATTAGGCTTTAAAAGTGTTGATTTTGAGGTTTTTAGACAAAAATTGGGCATCACAAAGGTTGGTTATGAGGTTTTTCACGAAGATTTGGCATTATAAATGTTGATTATGAAGTCTTTTGACGAAAATTAGGCTTTTTTTAATATTGATTGCGAGGTTTTTGGTCGAAAATTAGGCTTCATAAGTGTTGATTTCGACGTTTTTTGACGAAAACTAGGCTTTACAATTGTTGATTTTGAGGTTTTTCACGATAATTTGGCTTTATTAATGTTGATTTTGAGGTTTTTTTGGCGAAAATTAGGCTTTAAAAATGTTGATTTTGAGGTTTTTGACGAAAATTTGGGCTTTAAAAATGTTGATTTTGAAGTTTTAAGACGAAAATTAGGCTTCATAAATGTTGATTTCAAGGTTTTTTTAACCAAAATTTGGCTTCACAAATGTTGGTTATGAGGTTTTTCACGAAGATTTGGCTTTATAAATGTTGATTATGAGGTCTTTTGACGAAAATTAGGCTTTTTTTTAATGTTGATTGCGAGGTTTTTGGTCGAAACATTAGGCTTCATAAGTGTTGATTTCGACGTTTTTTGACGAAAACTAGGCTTTACAATTGTTGATTTTGAGGTTTTTCACGATAATTTGGCTTTATTAATGTTGATTTTGAGGTTTTTTTGGCGAAAATTAGGCTTTAAAAATGTTGATTTTGAGGTTTTTGACGAAAATTTGGGCTTTAAAAATGTTGATTTTGAAGTTTTAAGACGAAAATTAGGCTTCATAAATGTTGATTTCAAGGTTTTTTTAACCAAAAATTTGGCTTCACAAATGTTGGTTATGAGGTTTTTTCACGAAGATTTGGCTTTATAAATGTTGATTATGAGGTCTTTTGACGAAAATTAGGCTTTTTTTTAATGTTGATTGCGAGGTTTTTGGTCGAACATTAGGCTTCATAAGTGTTGATTTCGACGTTTTTTGACGAAAACTAGGCTTTACAATTGTTGATTTTGAGGTTTTTCACGATAATTTGGCTTTATTAATGTTGATTTTGAGGTTTTTTTGGCGAAAATTAGGCTTTAAAAATGTTGATTTTGAGGTTTTTGACGAAAATTTGGGCTTTAAAAAATGTTTGATTTTGAAGTTTTAAGACGAAAATTAGGCTTCATAAATGTTGATTTCAGGTTTTTTTAACCAAAATTTGGCTTCACAAATGTTGGTTATGAGGTTTTTTCACGAAGATTTGGCTTTATAAATGTTGATTATGAGGTCTTTTGACGAAAATTAGGCTTTTTTTTAATGTTGATTGCGAGGTTTTTGGTCGAACATTAGGCTTCATAAGTGTTGATTTCGACGTTTTTTGACGAAAACTAGGCTTTACAATTGTTGATTTTGAGGTTTTTCACGATAATTTGGCTTTATTAATGTTGATTTTGAGGTTTTTTTGGCGAAAATTAGGCTTTAAAAATGTTGATTTTGAGGTTTTTGACGAAAATTTGGGCTTTAAAAATGTTGATTTTGAAGTTTTAAGACGAAAATTAGGCTTCATAAATGTTGATTTCAAGGTTTTTTTAACCAAAATTTGGCTTCACAAATGTTGGTTATGAGGTTTTTCACGAAGATTTGGCTTTATAAATGTTGATTATGAGGTCTTTTGACGAAAATTAGGCTTTTTTTTAATGTTGATTGCGAGGTTTTTGGTCGAAAATTAGGCTTCATAAGTGTTGATTTCGACGTTTTTTGACGAAAACTAGGCTTTACAATTGTTGATTTTGAGGTTTTTCACGATAATTTGGCTTTATTAATGTTGATTTTGAGGTTTTTTGGCGAAAATTAGGATTTAAAAATGTTGATTTTGAGGTTTTTGACGAAAATTTGGGCTTTACAAATGTTGATTTTGAGGTTTTTTACGAAAATTAGGCTTTAAAAATGTTGATTGAGGTTTTTGAACGAAAATTAGGCTTTAAAAATGTTGATTGTGAGGTTTTTGACGAAAATTTGGCTTTTTAAATGTTGATTTTGAGGTTTTTGGACTAAAATTAGGCTTCATAAATGTTGATTTCGACGTTTTTTGACGAAAATTAGGCTTTAAAAATGTTGATTGTGAGGTTTTTGACGAAAATTTGGCTTTTTAAATGTTGATTTTGAGGTTTTTGACGAAAATTAGGAATTTTAATTGTTGATTTTGAGGTTTTTGGACGAAAATTAGGCTTTAAAAATGTTGATTTCGAGGTTTTTTGATCAAAATTAGGCTTTTTAAATGTTGATTTTGAGGTTTTTGACAAAAGAAATTGCACTTAAAACGTTAATTTTGAGATTTTTTGACAAAAATTGGTCTTACAACCATGATTTTGAGGTTTTTTGACGAAAATTAGGCAATTATAAATGTTGATTTCGAGGTTTTTTGACAAAAATGTGGCTTTATGAAAGTTGATTTTGAGGTTTTTGGACGAAAATTAGGCATCTTAAATGTTGATTTTGAGGGTTTTGACGAAAATTTAGCTTTTAAAATGTTGATTGTGAGGTTTTTGACAAAAATGTGGCTTTACAAATGTTGATTTTGAGGTTTTTGGACGAAAATTAGGCTTCAAAAATGTTGATTTCGAGGTTTTTTGACCAAAATTAGGCTTTTAGGTATTTAAATGTTGATTTTGAGGTTTTTGACAAAAGAAATTGCACTTTAAACGTTAATTTTGAGATTTTTTTTGACAAAAATTGGTCTTACAACCATGATTTTGAGGTTTTTTGACGAAAATTAGGCAATTATAAATGTAATTTCGAGGTTTTTGACAAAAATGTGGCTTTGTGATTATTGATTTTGAGGTTTTTGGACGAAAATTAGGCATCTTAAATGATGATTTTGAGGTTTTTTTTTTTTTTTTTTTTTTGACGAAAATTTAGCTTTAAAATGTTGATTTTGAGGTTTTTGGACGAAAATTAGGCATCATAAATGTTGATTTCGAGGTTTTTTTGACCGAAAGTAGGCTTTTTAAATGTTGATGTTGAGGTTTTTGGACGAAAATTAGGCTTCATAAATGTTGATTTCGAGGTTTTTTGACCAAAATTAGGCTTTACAAATGTTGATTTTGAGGTTTTTGACGAATTTTTGGGGATATTTGCACACAAAAAAAAATCTTGAGCCGAACAGCTTACGCCCCCCAGTTTGGGAGCCACTGAGCAAAAATGACGCCGGGTGGGTTCTGTCCACCCGCCCCACCCGGGCCAGTCCGCCCCTGCGTGCAATTGGAATGGATGATGGTCATGCAATTTGCATGGATGTTGGTCATGTAATTCGCGTGGATGACGGTTATGCAGCACCCATCATGAAAGGGCAATACCCAAGAATGTTAATTTTATCTAGCACTATAATTAACATTCTTTTCAGGTACAATCTTCAGTTTCGAAAAGACACTGATGCTGAGGTCCGTCTCGGCAAAGAAGAAGCGCAAAAATCTCTTTGCCCAATCGATCCAGAAGGCCTTGAAATCGACGTCGACGAATTCTTCCCGCCCGATCTGAGGCTCCCGACTCGCCCAACTTGGGACTTCAGTATGTCCAAAGAAGAACTGCTCGCCATCGAAAATCGCCATTTTTCAGTAAGCCCTCTTACCCATAAGTATCAATAATGATTTTTTATTTATTAAAAGGAATACTTGAGACAAATGGACGACAAGTTTAGCTTCAAGAGTTTAAGTTATTTTGAATTGAATCTGGAAACGTGGCGGCAACTTTGGCGCGTTTTGGAAATGTCTGACGTCCTTTTGGTCATCGTCGATATTCGATTTTCGGTAAATTATTATTCTTTAAAATAGGTATTTTAGTGTTGGCAAAAATAGTGTTTGACCTAAACGTCAAATATCACTATTTCGCTTAAAACGTCTATAACTTCCACAATTGTGGACCAATTTTATCAATATTTATACCATTGGAAAGCTATTTTAAAGAGCTACAAAAGTTACTAAATGCATAAAATTGCTCAGACCACTCCTTAACCCTCAAAAACCAACTTGAAGGTAAAAAATCACTAGCTTTAAATAATTGAAAATATCAGGCATTAATGTTTCCTCCGTTTTTCCGTTTCATGTTTCCGTTTTCCGCAAAAATAGTGTGACTGTTGACCTAAACGTCAAATATCACTATTTCGCTTAAAACGTCTATAACTTCCACAATTGTGGACACATTTAATCAATATTTATACCATTGGAAAGCTATTTTAAAGAGCTACAAAAGTTACTAAATGCATAAAATTGCTCAGACCACTGCTTAACCCTCAAAAACTAACTTAAAGGTAAAAAATCATTAGCTTTAAATAATTGAAATTATCAGGCATTAATGTTTTCTCCGTTTTTCCGTTTCATGTTTCTATTTTCTGCAAAAATAGTGTGACGGTTGACCTAAACGTCAAATATCACTATTTCGCTTAAAACGTCTATAACTTCCACAATTTTGGATCAATTTTATCTATATTTATACCATTGGAAAGCTATTTTAAAGAGCTACAAAAGTTACTAAATGCATAAAATTGCTCAGACCACTCCTTAACCCTCAAAAACCACTATTTAGCTTTGAACTATTGAAATTTCCAGGCATTAATGTTTCCTCCGTTTTTATATCATTACGTGACGCAAGAATTGAAAAAAGGGATGATTCTTGTATTGAATAAGATTGACTTGGTCCCACCTTCGGTGACAGTCGCCTGGAAAGACTATTTCAAGACGAAATATCCCGAATTGGAGATCATCACATTCACGTCGTTCCCGTCGTACAATTTACGATGCGCTGGAGTCAAATCGTCCGGACTTCAGGTGCGGAAGCGTAAAGGGAGGATGCGTATGGCGGCCGAAGGTGCCCGCAATCTCTACGACGTCTGTAAAAAATTAGTCAACGACGAAGTCGACATTTCTTCATGGGATAAAAAAATCAAAGAAGAAATGAACGTCGAATACGATGACGACGGAGAAGTCGAAATCGGAGAAACTTTCAACGTAAGACGATTCAAAAATTCAAAATACAAAATTTAATTTCCTTTTCAGTTAAAGGCTCAGGATACGACGTTTCATGAATTTAAAAGATTCGATGGTGGCGTCTTAACTATTGGATGTATAGGGCAACCGAATGTCGGGAAATCCTCATTGATGAATGCCTTAATGGGTAAAAAGGTGAGGAAATTATGCTCGAATGCCACACTTCTAAAACTATCCTAATTTGCATTAAATTGCCCAATCTGGCAACCCTGCAATGATCAGATGTGAGGCATTAGACAGTGTTGCCAGTTAGGGCAGGGCTATGAAGGCCCAATTTGCTATAATTTGCCCTATCTGACAACCTTGCAATCCTCAAAACTTGGACCTAAGACATTGTTGCCAGTTTGTGCAAATTGCATATTTGAGTACTTCATAAACTGTCCTAATTTGCAATGAATTGCCCAATCTGGCAACCCTGCAATGGTCGAATGTGTGGCATAAGACAGTGTTGCCAGTTAGGGCAGGTCTAATCATAAACTGGCCCAATTCGCTATGAATTGCCCAATGTGGCAACCTTGCAATACTCAAAACTAGGACTTGAGACAGTGTTGTCAGTTTGTGCAAATTGCATATTTGAGTACTTCATAAACCGGTCCAATTGGCAATGAATTGCCCAATCTGGCAACCCTGTAATCCACAAAACTAGGACTTAGGACAGTTTTGCCAGTTTGTGCAAATTGTGTATTTGAGTACTTCATAAACTGGTCCAATTTGCAATGAATTGCCCAATCTGGCAACCCTGCAATGGTCAAATGTGTGGCATAAGACAGTGTTAGGGCAGGTCTAATCATAAACTGGCCCAATTTCCAATGAATTGCCCAGTCTGGCAACCTTGCAATACTCAAAACTAGGACTTTAGACAGTGTTGCCAGTTTGTGCAAATTGCATATTTGATTAATTCATAAACTGGCCCAATTTTCAATGAATTGCCTAATCTGGCAACCCTGCAATCCACAAAACTAGGACTTAAGACAGTTTTTGAAAATTGCATATTTGAGTAACTGTCCCAATTTTCAATGACTTGCCCAATCTGGCAACCCTGCCCTCAACCCTTAATCTTGATGCCCGATTTTTATCCATGATTTGTTTTTCAGGTTGTTAGTGTTTCAAAAACTCCCGGCCATACGAAACATTTCCAAACGATTTTTTTGACGTCAAACGTCCGCCTCTGCGACTGCCCAGGTCTAGTCTTTCCTTCGAAAGTTCCTAAAGTGATTCAGATATTGATGGGAAGCTATCCGATAGCTCAGTTAAGGGAGCCGTATTCCGCCGTCAAGTTCATCGCCGAAAGGGTCGATTTAGTCAAACTTTTACGACTCCAGCATCCGAATAACGATGACGAATGGTCCGCCATGGACGTTTGCGACGGTTGGTCGCTAAAGAGGAAATTTTATACGGCGAAAACCGCTCGGCTTGATACATACCGAGGGGCCAATAACCTCCTCAGGCTAGCACTAGATGGTCGAATCGTTCTCAACCTCTTACCTCCAGGTTTCATCAAAAATAAAGAAAAATGGGAAAACCATTCGGAAGTCGAGACTATCGAATGGATCCTCGCTAAACGTCAAGAAGAGAAAATTTCAGATTTTTCCTCTTTTGATGAATCCGAGGACGAATATGAAAGAAAACTGAACAAAAAAGGATCCTCAAAACGTGACCAGGAAGAAGACAAAGATGAAGACGGCGACGACGAAGAAGATGACGAAAGTGACGAAATACCGACCGGAAACAAATTTTCTGCTTTGAAAAACATTTAATTCAAATTGTTCATTGTTTTTTTTAAATAAAACTTCATTTTAAAATGTCTGGAGCTTTCTCTTCATAACTTCCTTTAGTTTATCGGGATTACAACAAATAATTTAAAAAATGTATGAAAAAACTTTATTTATTTCTTTTTATCTTTAATTGTGTATTTATCATACGATTTTGTCGGATCAAATGGCTCCCAACGGCTTGCAGGGAAAATGTGTTTGTTTCGTTCATACCAAGATCTAGAAACAGAAAAAAAGTAGAAAATTAATATTTATAAGATCCCAGAATACCGTGATCACAGGGGGCCAGCAGTTTTTCTATATGATAGCTCCTTTTGTACAAATGTAACTTTTATGGCCAAGGGCACCAAAATCCACTTGAAAACGCCTCTCCCTAGTCTAGACAGCAAAATCTACCACATTCCGGTCTATAAAACTAAGAATTTTCTGGCATAAAACACTGAAATCTGGGTAGAAACTCTTTCAGCGTTGAATATGCCCCTTTTTCCATCTTGAAACATGAAAAAACTGCTGGTCCACCATGTATAACACAAGATTTACCTTAAAAGTACTTTTCCTGCGTGTGAATCTTCTTTTTCTATACTAGCATCGTTAATCATTCTAATATCGTCGTGTGCATCAAACATAAATAAAGGTCCACTTTTTCCTCTGGCCTGAAATCTTGTGGTTAAAAAGAAGTCATGATTCATCTGGTTACCTTGGTAACGATGAAATCATAAAATGTGTAATGTTGGGGTAATATGAGGTCTTCTTTGACGTACATGAGTTGGTCAGCGGTGACGCCTTTAAGTTCGGAAAACTCTCTTCGTAACGATTCTAAGCTTCTTTGTAAAAATTGATAGATGGAATTTCCTTTTTTCATGCGGACCGTTCTTCTGTGGCCGGATCCGTCCCAGTAGCTGAATGTGATTTCGATATCTTCTTCCTTGAGGGTGCTCTGCTTGGCGGCCCATTCCTGGCGGAGTTCCTCGCGAAGTCGCGTTTCTTGTTCTTCGCGATCGCGATCAGGAAGGAAACTCGTGTCTACGTCTGGATTCTTACGCACTTTTTTCACCACCGGCTTCACCTCTTCGTCTAATTCTCTTTTCACTCGAGGTTTCTCTTCTTCCACCTCATCCTCCACTTCTTCGCCATCTTCATCGATCGAAAACGATAAAGCTTGAATCTAAATATTTCATTTTTAGTTAGCCATCTAACTAACGCCATACAATTTGTATTCATACGTGTGAATGCAAAATTACAATTTGTATTCATACGTGTGAATGCAAAATTACAATTTGTATTCATACGTGTGAATGCAAAATTACAATTTGTATTCATACGTGTGAATGCAAAATTACAATTTGTATTCATACGTGTGAATGCAAAATTACAATTCGCATTCATACGTGTGAATGCAAAATTACAATTCGCATTCATACGTGTGAATGCAAAATTACAATTCGTATTCATACGGGGTTAACGCGAAATCACAATTCGTATTCATACGCCTGAATGCGAAATTAAAATTCGTATTCATACGCATGAATGCAAAATTAAAATTCGTATTCATACGGGTGAATACAAAATTACAATTCGTATTCATACGGGGTTAACGCGAAATTACAATTCGTATTCATACGCCTTAATGCGAAATTACAATTAGTATTCATACGGGGTTACCGCGAAATTACAATTAGTATTCATACTCCTGAATGCGAAATTACAATTAGTATTCATGCGCCTGAATGCGAAATTACAATTAGTATTCATACGCCTGAATGCGAAATTACAATTAGTATTCATACGCCTGAATGCGAAATTACAATTAGTATTCATACGGGGTTAACGCGAAATTACAATTAGTATTCATACGCCTGACTGCGAAATTACAATTAGTATTCATACGGGTGAATACAAAATTACAATTAGTATTCATACGCATGAATGCAAAATTAAAATTCGTATTCATACGGGTGAATACAAAATTACAATTCGTATTCATACGGGGTTAACGCGAAATTACAATTCGTATTCATACGCCTTAATGCGAAATTACAATTAGTATTCATACGGGGTTAACGCGAAATTACAATTAGTATTCATACGCCTGAATGCGAAATTACAATTAGTATTCATACGCCTGAATGCGAAATTACAATTAGTATTCATACGCCTGAATGCGAAATTACAATTAGTATTCATACGCCTGAATGCGAAATTACAATTAGTATTCATACGCCTGAATGCGAAATTACAATTAGTATTCATACGCCTGAATGCGAAATTACAATTCGTATTCATACGCATGAATGCGAAATTACAATTCGTATTCATACGCATGAATGCGAAATTAAAATTCGTATTCATACGCCTGAATGAGAAATTACAATTCGTATTCATACGCGAGAATGCGAAATTACAATTCAGATTCATACGCGCGGATGCGACATTGCAATTTGTATTCATACGGTTGAATGCGGAAATACAATTTGTATTCTTACGCGTGGATGTGAAATTACAATTGGTATTCGTACGCGTGAATGCGAAATTACAATTCGTATTCATACACGCGAATTCGAAATTACAATTTGTAGTCACACGTATGAATGAGAAATTGAAATTTGTAGTCACACGTATGAATGAGAAATTGAAATTTGTAATTCATACACGTGAACGCTAAATTACAAATTTTGTATTCATACACGTGAACGCTAAATTACAATTTGTATTCATACGCGCGAATGCGAAATTACAATTGGTATTCATACACGTGAATGCGAAATTACAATTCGTATTCATACGCGTGGATGTGAAATTACAATTCGTATTCATACGCGTGGATGCGAAATTACAATTCGTATTCATACACGTGAATGCGAAATTACAATTCGTATTCATACACGTGAATGCGAAATTACAATTCGTATTCATACACGTGAATGCGAAATTACAATTCGTATTCATAAGTTTGAATGCGGAAATACAATTTGTATTCTTATGCGTGGATGCGAAATTACAATTGGTATTAATACGCGTGAATGCAAAATTACAATTGGTATTCATACGCGTGAATGCAAAATTACAATTCGTATTCATACGCGTGAATGCAAAATTACAATTTGTATTCACATGTATGAATGAGAAATTGAAATTTTTATTCATACACGTGAACGCTAAATTACAATTTGTATTCATACGCGCGAATGCGAAATTACAATTGGTATTAGTTCGTGTGGAGGCGAAATTACGATTTGAATTTGCAACTGCAAATTCGTATTCATATGTTTGAATGCGGAATTAAAATTAGTATTCATACGTTTTGATTCGAAATTAAATTTGTATTTATACGTGTGAATGCAAAATTAAAATTTGTATTAGTTCGTGTGGAGGCGAAATTACGATTTGTATTCATTCGCGCGAATGCGAAATTGCAATTCGTATTCATACAGGCAAATGCGAAATTACGACTTGTACTAGTTTGTGTGGAGGCGAAATTACGATTTGCATTCATACACGCGAATGCGAAATCACAATTCGTATTCATACGTTTGAATGCGAAATTAAAATTAGTATTCATACGTTTTGATTCGAAATTAAAATTCGTATTCATACGTGTGAATGCGAAATTACAATTTGTATTCATTTTGATACTAGTCAGCATTAATCCTTAGTATGAATACATTCGTGTTCGCATTAATTGTTATGATCTTGCCTATCTCTGGTAAAGATTAAAGCCTCTGTGGACCTATCAACGTTTATAGAATCTATGGCAAAAAGTTGATCAGCCGATTGGCCACCCTGTCGCATTACTTGTTTCTTCTGACGATTCTTCTCCGCTTGCTTTTCCTGCATTTGTCGCAACTGTTCCTGTTCCTTTTCCGCTTGTTTTTGCGCGAGCTTCCTCTCTCGTTCTTTCACGATGTTTTCCTGTTTCGCCTTCATCTCGTCCAAAGTGACGAGGCCGATCGTCGACGTTTTAAGCTGCTGCTCGACGGCATCGTAATGGGCAGCGAATTTATTCTCGATATTCGATATTTTGAGGTCTTCTTCGATTTTCTTCTTGCGGAACTCAATCTCGAGCTGCGCCTGCTCTCTTTTCTTAAGAAGCTGCATCGCTCGGCCAGCTTCGCTCGCTGCTCCCTTATAATGGGCCATCTGCAATCAATTTTGATTAATTTAAAATCCTCAAACATCCAAATAGGCAATTTTTGCATCCACAAAACAGGAATGTGTGTCATTGATGTAAGACATCAAATTTAACTAATTTTGAAATCTAAAAACTAGTAAATTATTTAAAATACCTCTTTTATTAACAATAATTGGTTTTTTTTGGGGGAAAAGTTAGTCGTAGACAGGAATCTGTCAAAAACTCAAAACAAACGTTAAATGGTAAGGTTGTAAATAAGAAAGGTTATAGATTTCATCCAGTGTTGCCAACACATTCAAATTTCCCTCAGTTTGCTGAAAAAAGTAATCTTTCTCCATTTAAGCGATTTTAAGTCATATTTTAAAAGAAAATAGCTTCCATGAGAAGAGTTTAGATTAGAAAATTAAACTCAAACTGTTGTTTTTACAGTGTTGTTTTGTCTTTCGTTCTTGTTGCTTAGCAACATAAATCGTAAACGAAGTTCTCGACTTCTCGTTTCATAAGGATTGTTGACAAAATGGTACGATTTATGAACTTTATTTCATTTCATAGTTATATTATGGATTTTTATAACTTTTCAGACAGTTTTTGACTAGGAAAGACACTTTTGAGACTATTTTTCGACAAGAAAAGACACTTTTCAGACAGGTTTTCACATGAAAAGACACTTTTTTAAAACAATATTTGACACGAAAAGAAAGCTTTTTGTCTAAAAAACTGTCTAAAAAGTGTCTTTTCTCTTCAAAAAGTTTCAAAAACTGTCTAAAAAGTGTCTCTTGTCAAAAAGGTTCAATAACTGTCCAAAACCAGTTTACTATAAAAACACCGATTGTGATGTCATTATGACGTCATAGGAAGGTGTCCTTGAGCTTTGGTTTTGACGAATCAGGTTGTTTGTTTTCTTCCCGGTTTCCTTGGTTAGTTGTTCACTGTTGTTGTTTTCAGTTTTTGTGTTTTTTACCAAAATGTCTTTGGATTTCGACGTTTTGGAATATTGCCGGCAACTTCGTACGACGAAGCAGCCACCGTACACGTGCCCAGTCGTCGAATGCGGTAAAAGTTATAAAAGTATGTGCGGATTTCA
The DNA here is from genome assembly GCA_018703685.1 of Orius laevigatus. NCBI lineage: Eukaryota > Metazoa > Arthropoda > Insecta > Hemiptera > Anthocoridae > Orius > Orius laevigatus. The sequence continues at coordinate 95,936 of JAGWEN010000355.1, read as the reverse complement.
ATATCATCTGGTCAACTTCGACCATAACACTTTGAAAAACGAAGACCAATCCGGTTCTCCATTGAAGACCAAGTTTAACACTCCAGGAAGGAAATCTAAAAAGCGTAAACGATGGACAAAAGCACCAGAAACGCCCAAGATTCCACCCCCTCCACGCGAGAAGATGTCTTATTCCGAGTCGCAGAAATATGTCGAATTCGAGATCGACGATGACATCTACAGGGTGGCCATCGATCAGCCAATACCTGTCATAACGAAACACAACTATGAAATCAAATATGGCAACATAAACAACTATATGGAATCAAAGGCGACCCTTCTTAAGCTTCCCGCTGCCAAATTCAATGCGGTCGATGACCTAGTCGAGCTGGAACCTTTCGAAAAGCCTTCAGGTTATATCAGATTCATAGAGCGAAGCGCCGAAGATTTGGATGGCGAAGTCGAATACGATATGGACGAAGAAGATTCCGTCTGGCTCGACATTATCAACGAACGCCGCTCGGAAAACAACTTCAGCTCCATTTCTGTCGAAAACTTTGAACTTTTGATGGACAGATTGGAAAAGGAGTCTTACTTCCAGATGAAAACGAACAAACAAGAGGAAGTCATGATTGACGACGATGCTGTCTGTTGCATCTGCATGGATGGCGAATGTCAAAACTCGAATGTCATTTTGTTCTGCGACATGTGCAATTTGGCCGTACATCAAGATTGTTATGGCGTCCCTTACATTCCGGAAGGGCAATGGCTATGCAGGAGATGTCTTCAATCACCATCACGTGCTGTCGATTGCGTCCTATGTCCCAATAATGGCGGAGCATTCAAGCAAACAGACCGCGGCCATTGGGCCCATGTCGTTTGCGCTTTATGGATACCCGAAGTCCGCTTCGCCAACACAGTTTTCCTTGAACCGATCGACAGCATCGAAACGATACCTCCAGCACGATGGAAGCTAACATGCTGCTTATGCAAACAAAGAGGAGTCGGTGCCTGCATACAGTGCCATAGAACAAACTGCTACTTAGCCTTCCATGTCACCTGCGCACAACAATCTGGCCTCTATATGAAAATCGATGCCGTTCGAGACAACATAACAGGAAGCGAGCAAGTTCAAAACATAGCGTATTGTACTTCCCATACCCCACCTGATGCTGAAAAGCCCAAAATACCAGTCAACTCTCCCAAAAACAAGAAAATCGCTCCCGTCATTTCTATACCAACAATACCACCAGATCGTATACAGGAAATCGGAACTTTGGTGAACGTCCCAAAGAAGAATCAATTCATACAACGATTAATTGCGTACTGGACATTAAAGCGTCAGCTCCGAAATGGGGTTCCGCTTCTAAGAAGACTTCAGGCTACGCAGTCGAAAAAAGAGTCGACGACCACCCCGCAGACGTCGAACGATCTAGTTGAACTAAGGAGACAACTCAAATATTGGCAACGCCTCCGCCAAGATTTAGAGCGAGCCCGCCTTCTGTGCGAGCTCATCCGAAAACGCGAGAAGATCAAAAAGGAATTAGTCCGCGTCACCGGGATGACTTTAGAAATGCAACTAAACCCGCTCATGTGCTACCTAAGGAAGCTCCTCGATTTAATCCGAGCACGCGACACGGGCGAAATCTTCATCGAACCTGTCGACCAAACTGAAGTCCCCGATTACTCCGATATCGTCAAGCATCCCATGGACTTGTCTACAATGAGGAACAAAATCGAATCATTCGAGTACAACAGTTTAGCCGAATTCACCGCAGATTTCCAGCTCATGATAAACAACTGCTTAGCATACAACGCAAAAGACACCATATTCTATCGAGCAGCCATCAAAATGTCAGACCAAGGAGGAGCTTTGATCCGCCAAGCACAAAAAGACCTCGAAATCTTAGGATATGAGCACATGGAAGAAAAAGAGCTCCAAACCTCCGACATCGACGCAGAACTCGTCAAGCTGACCAAAGAACAGAACAACATGGCTCATAAAGACTTGATGACCAAACTTGACAACCTACTAGAACTCACGCAGAATATAAAGCCAGGCCAAGCTAGAAAGAAAAGGATCAAATTGATCAAAACGTTGATAGCAAAAGTGAAAAAGAAAGAAAGGGAAGTCTCGCCCAAAAGTGAAGTTTCATCTTCATCATCGAAGAAGTCGATCAAAAAAAGGAAGAAAGAAGTCCCAAAAACGGATTTTAGCACATATCGTAGTTCAGATGTTAAATCAGATGAGGATTCAAGATCTGATGGTTCTTCATGTTCTGAATGTAGCCATAGCAGTTCTTCTTCTGAATGGAGTAGCGATGAAAGCGTTGAAAACATGTCAATGGAAGCTTTGGATCAACTTCAGCTTGTCTGGGCTAAATGTCGCGGCTATCCGTGGTACCCAGCATTGATCATTAATCCTAAGATGCCCAAAGGATACGTCCATAATGGCGTCCCGATCCCGTCACCTCCTGCTGATGTCATCGCTTTGGCCAACAACTACACCGAACCTGTCTACTTGGTTTTGTTTTTCGATGCCAAACGTACTTGGCAATGGTTACCGCGGAATAAACTCGAACCCCTTGGCATCACTCAAGAACTCGACAACATCAAGCTGACCGAATCGAGGAAACCTGCAGATCGAAAAGCTGTCAAAAAAGCATACCAGGAAGCCATGTTGCACCGCACTCAGATTGACAACACCTCTCCTAAATCTTAATTTTGTACTATTTTTAACTTTATGAAAATAAAACTTCATTTTTTATATCAATTTGCGTTTTCCTTAGACTTATCCTGCGAAAGATGATGTAAAAGTTTTGTTTTGGGAATAACATCTTTTTGAAGAGTGCCAATAAATGCGGTCCCGGCACAACTTTTGGCAGCCCAAAAACCTTGACGTTTTTCAGTTTTCTGCATATAACTCAAAAACGGGACATATTTTCTGAAAAACGCTTTAGTAGTAAATTAAAGAAGACAAAATTCTGCGTTGATTAAAAAAAAGTTTGCTGAAATCGGTCCAATAGACAAGTTTTTACAGGCGATCAAAACCCTTACTACATATAAAAGATGAATTTGCTAAATGTTTTTCTTCGTCCATGTAGTTTCTTTCAAGAATTAAGCCAGCCGTCGGGCCAAATCCTTCAGAAAGCATCAATACAAATAAGGCGATACCGACTTTAGAGCAGTTTCTAGCGAATCGAGACTATACTGGAGCGATCACAATTTTGGAGGTAAATTTTTAAACGAAAACCTTCTTTAAAAAAAATTTAGTTTGAGCAAAGCACCGGGAGAGCGACGGAGATGACCGACAGATGGCTCGGCTACTGCGCATTCCATTTAGGCGACTACAAAAGAGCGATGCAAATCTACGAGACGCTCGCTCACCTCCCGAACTCCCCCAGCGACACAGCCGTCAATCTCGCATGCTGCTATTTCTTCCTCGGTTTATACCAACAGGCTGACAAAGTACAACAAAAATATAAATAAAAAATTTCATCTAAATTATTTTAGGTGTTGCAAAAGGTTCCAGAGAGTCCTCTAAAGACAAGACTTCTTTTCCATCTTTGTCACAAACTTGGAGACGAAGTGCGTCTCATTGAGAACCACAATAAACTCCAGAATACGATCGAAGATACCCTTTCATTGGCTGCATTGCATTTTTTAAGATCGCACTATAAAGAAGCCACTGACATATACAAGAAGTTGCTTCTTGATAAACGGTAAGTTAGCCCTACCTAGCGGCCCTTTTTTGCAACTTTATAGGTTAGAAGTTTGAGGTTACTTTTATTGAGAAGGGGGAGGTTACGTTTATCTTTTTTATAGAGAATTCTACGCCCTAAATGTGTATGCTGCATTATGTTATTACAAGCAAGACTACTATGACGTATCTCAAGAAATACTCGGCGTCTATTTACAAAAATATCCAGACTCTGCCATCGCCATCAATCTCAAAGCATGCAATTTTTATGGAATGGAAAACGGAAAAGCCGCTGAAAACGAAATCAAAGCATTAATGGTTTGTTTATTTAATAAATAAGAAAATTCGTTAATTTTATTTCAAGGATTTGAATTCAGCATCGTATTCCATAAGCCATGATTTGATCAAGCATAATTTGGTGGTTTTCCGTGGAGGAGTTGGAGCTTTACAAGTTCTTCCGCCGCTCGTCGACGTCATACCTGAAGCGAGGCTTAATCTAGTGATTTACCACCTAAAACAAGGCGAATATTTAGAAGCGTACGATTTGATTAAAAATTTAGAGCCGTCCGTCCCTCACGAATATGTTCTAAAAGGGATCGTCAATGTTGCCGTAGGACAAGAAACCAACTCGGTATGTTCAAAATAAGGAAAACAAATAACTTTTTAAAAGAAAGAACACTTAAAAATTGCAGAACAATACTTCTTATTGGTCGGCAACAGCGAAAGTGAATGCGACACAATCCCAGGTCGACAATGCATGGCGTCTTTGTATTTTCTCCAGAAGCAATTTGAAGACGTCCACGTCTATTTGACATCGATAAAAAGCTACTTTTTCAACGATGACAACTTCAACTACAATTATGCTCAGGTTTTTTGATTTTTGTTGCAAAATTTCAATTTTTTTTAGGCAAAATCGGCTTTGGGGAACTACAAAGAAGCAGAAGAGACATTATTGATGATTCAAAATGAAAAAATTATCAACGATCCTATTTACATTGGGCATTTATCTAGAGCATGTGAGTATGTGGGATGGTTTAAATATCAAATTTTAAAAAAGACATTATGAATGGGAAGCCGCAGCAAGCATGGGAGCAATACGTCAAGATGGAATCGTCGCCGGAATCGTTTAACCTTTTGCAATTGATCGCCAATGACTGTTACCGCATGGGACACTTTTACCATGCGGCTAAGGCGTTCGATTTGTTAGAAAGGCTTGATCCGAGTCCAGAATATTGGGAAGGGAAACGCGGCGCTTGCATCGGCGCTTTTCAGATGATAATCGCCAACAAGATATCAAGGTCGGTTTTGAAAAAAATGATTAAAAATACTAATTTGAGGTATTCCAGCGACATTTTGTCAAACGTCATACAACTTTTAAGAAGCTCGACGAACCCTCAAGTCGAATCTATCATCAGAATCATCAAACGCTGGGCTAAAGACCAAAGAATTAACATTTAATACGATTTTGTTAATAGATGATTTTTAGACCACAAAGAGGACATTTTTTCAGCAACTTGAAGACAGAATGACTTGAAAACCTCAAATCTTAATAACCTCCTCCCCACTCCCCCAACCTTCCCACCACCAGGTCCACATGGAGAAGGGAAAACACCAAAAGGAAAATTAAAAACAAAAAACTACAAATAATCAACATTTTCTTTTAAGCTATTTTGTACATAAAAAAGGCACAATAAAATTGTTTACAACATAAAATGTGAATAGAAGCAAGTGTGAGGTTATTGAGCCGTTGGGCTCTTTGGTCCAAAAATGGGCAAAAAAGTGCACATCGTTATAAAAGACATAACTTGCTCCCATTCTTTAGTTTTGTCAAATTATGGAAGACTTTTTATCTCCAAGGTTTAAAACTTCCAGTTGAGGACCGACTTAATGGAAGAGATGACGGCCTCATAGGCGTACTACCTAGAAAAACAATTTATTTTCTTGATAAATAATCATAAATCCATTATTGTATAATAATTACGTTGGTGGTGACTTACGAATAAAAATCGGTTTGGACACTTTTATTTAATCGTCTTTTCACTGGAAATTTAACAATGATTACTAAACATCAACTTCAATGTTGATTAGTGTTTAGTAGTGAAAAAAAAAAAAGCGTTAAAAATTAAGTTTTTATTATATTAGAGCAATTGGCACAAAAACAGACGGTTTAGAGGTTAAGATTTTACACTGCGATGTTAGACATCATAAAATGCGATGTCACGCATCATACACCACGACGTCATACATCGCGATTTCACTCATCGTACATCACGACGTCACGCATCATACATCGCGACTTCACGCATCAAACATCGCGACGTCACGCATCATACATCGCGACGCCACGCGTCATACATTGCGACGTCACACATCACAATTTCACGCATCAAACATCGCGATTTCATCCATCGTGATGCCACACATCATACAATGTGATGTCACGCATCATACATCGCGACGTCACGCATCGTACATCGCGACGTCATACATCGCGACGTCACGCATCATACATCGCGACGTCACGCATCATACACCGTGACGTCATACATCGCGATGTCACGCATCATACACCGTGACGTCATACATCGCGATGTCACGCATCATACATCGCGATGCCACGCATCATACATCGCGATGTCACGCATCATACATCGCGATGTCACGCATCATACACCGTGACGTCATACATCGCAAACGCCACGCATCATACATCGCGACGTCACGCATCAAACACCTATTACAATGCGAGCAGAAAACGAGTTACGATTATTCTTTTTGATTAGAAAATATGTTAATGTTTGGCCCAAATATTAGTAAAGCATCCACCAACATGATAAAAACAAGAAATTTTTTACTTGCAAACGAAGGTGTCGAAGTCGACATAAGAGATTCAGATTTCGTCTTCGGTCTCGATTTATTTTGATACCTAAAATAAATAAATTAAATTCCCAAATAAAGAATCCGGTTAATACTTTGGCTTTTTAGCTAACAAAGACCTGTTACGGTCTATTTGTATTATTCTCATCTTTTCCTTTGGCGAGAGTTCGAAAAATATATGATGCCATTCTTCGCATACTTTTTCAACCTATAAAATAAAGATCCCAAAGCATTAATCGAGGAACAGGTCTTCAAGGATAGAGTAAGGATATTGGCAGACTTTTAATTTTTGGCACCAAAAAAGGCCCCCAAAAGTGTCTATCCATTAATAAAGGTTCAAAAACCTTGGATAATGTGTATATAGCCAATAAGTAGGTCAAAATCCACAAAAAACTGCAACTTTAAAGAAAGCTGATGAATTCCATACACCGAAAAGTCCAAATATATCAAATTAGATGATAATACCTGTAATGCGAGTCTTTTATGAAGATCAAGTTCAGCACGATTGACAGCAGGTTCGGAATGAAGTTGTAAAGCGGTTATGAGGCTGTCTTTGATTGTATTTTTCAATTCCATTACTTTATAAGTCCTCATCAACCTTCTAGTCAAATAACCACGAATTCCTGCTTGGATTTTTGTCGCAGCAACCTAAAATTTACCTTTTTTATAAACTCTTTCAAGACCCACAGGGAGCTTAGAAAAATTTGAGTTTGTTCTACATTTTAATACCTCCATGTTGTATGTAATATTGTTGTTTTCCAGAATCGCTTTTTTATCTTGAATTTTGCTCGGTGAAGGAGTTCTTTTGCCGTAACAATTGTTTAAGTTACGAGCGACCTTTTTTTCAGTTTTATCGCTTTCTGTTAATGATTTTAAATATGCTAGGATGCTTGTGCTTGGAGATTCTAAGGTGTATGAGTTGCGACGTATGCGAGGGGTGGTTTGGCTTTCGGAAGATTTGAGGCTTAGGTGGTCATCGGGGACGCTGAGTCGGGCGTATTCGGGCGACTTTAAGGGCGAGAAGTCGCTGAAGGAGCGACCGTCGATGGGCGAGATGTCGTCGACGTTGTCTAAAGTGTCGTCTTCGACGTCGCTGTATTTCTTCAGCTCGCTCAATATAGCGACCTGAAGCATCTTCACTTCTTCGATGTTTTTCAGTTTGTCTTCGGAAAGTGTCTGTCGGATGAATTCCATGACGTGTTCGGTCTGAAGCGATTCGTCGCTTTCGAAACTCGCTTCCGATGGCGTCGACCTTGAAGCGATCTCCTTCTCTTTCATCACAGCCTTTTCTTTATCTTTCAACAACTCCAGCCTTTCCTCAGGTGTAATCTGAAATCCAAAATCAACTAGACTGTACAAAACAAAAAAGTTTACTCACAATAGGTGGAAGAATGGGTTGCCCTTTTATTTTGATACATGAAACGTACTTGAAATTAGACATCTTTTCCTTTTCTCTCATTTTACATAGCACAAATAAAATTACATTTTAAAACAAAATTTAAATAATTTATCTTAACAACGGAAACCGGGTTGTTTTTGTTTACTCGTGTCGAACGCCTGATGTTATAATTACAAGTTTTTCAGGCTGGCCAACGTGAAAATATCCCGTTTTTAATCTGTTGGTTTTCTCAGCTCCCTGTGGACCGATCGACTTGAAATTTAAAGGGCATTTACTTATCATATAAAGAAAGATTTTTGCGAAATTTCAAGAAGATTGGTCCACAGGAAGCTTAGAAAACGTCATTTGTGTACTATGGGAGGGCCATCTTCAAGGGTCGTTTCCTTAGCGACCTGAGAACCAATCGACTTGAAATTTTAAGGGAATTCACTTATTAAATAAAGGAAGATTTTTGACAAATTTCAAGAAGATTGATCCACAGGAAGCTTAGAAAACGTCATTTGTGTACTATGGGAGGACCATCTTCGAGGGACGTTCCCTCAGCGACCTGAGAACCAATCGACTTGAAATTTTAAGGGAATTCACTTATTAAATAAAGGAAGATTTGTGACAAATTTCAAGAAGATTGATCCACAGGAAGCTTAGAAAACGTCATTTTTGTGTACTATGGGAGGACCATCTTCAAGGGACGTTCCCTCAGCGACCAATCGACTTGAAATTTTAAGGGCATTCACTTATCAAATAAAGGAAGATTTGTGACAAATTTCAAGAAGATTGCTTCACAGGAAGCTTAGAAAACGTCATTTGTGTACTATGGGAGGACCATCTTCGAGGGACGTTCCCTCAGCGACCTGAGAACCAATCGACTTGAAATTTTAAGGGAATTCACTTAATAAATAAAGGAAGATTTGTGACAAATTTCAAGAAGATTGATCCACAGGAAGCTTAGAAAATGTCATTTTTGTGTACTATGGGAGGACCATCTTCAAGGGACGTTCCCTCAGCGACCAATCGACTTGAAATTTTAAGGGCATTCACTTATCAAATAAAGGAAGATTGGTGACAAATTTCAAGAAGATTGGTCCAAAGGAAGCTTAGAAAACGTCATTTTTGTGTACTATGGGAGGACCATCTTCAAGGGACGTTTCCTCAGCGGCCTGAGGACCAATAGACTTGAAATTTTAAGGGCATTCACGTATCAAATAAAGTAAAGTGACAAATTCCAAGAAGATTGGTCCACTGGAAGCTTAGAAAACGTCATTTGTGTACTATGGGAGGACCATCTTCAAGGGACGTTTCCTCAGCGGCCTGTGGAACAATAGACTTGAAATTTTAAGGACATTCACTTATCAAATAAAGGAAGATTTTTGCCAAATTTCAAGAAGATCGGTCCACAGGAAGCTTAGAAAACGTCATTTGTGTACTATGGGAGGACCATCTCCAAGGAACGTCCTGAGCACCGATCGACTTGAAATTTTAAGGGCATTCACTTATCAAATAAAGGAAGATTTTTGACAAATTTAAAGAAGATCGGTCCACAGGAAGCTTAGAAAACGTTTTATTTCAATTCCCTACATTCTCGAATTATTTCTTTGATGTTATGGTGAAATTTGAAACCAAATATTGGTATTAAATAAATTATATATTTTACAAATAACATAAAAGTAGGAGGTAATTATGGTCCATTTATTATGATGATTAGTCGTCGCCCTGTCGTGGACTATACAATTGCCTCCGAAATCTTGGTTTATTGGAAATCTGCGGTTCTGTCGGTAGTTCTGACGGCGGTGTTTGCAAAGGAGGGATATCCGGTTCAGAACTGCACGGCAGAGATACGATGTCGACTGGCGAAAGGGATTGTTTGCGCCTTTTAACTTGGGCTAGATCAGAAGAGCATTCGCTCAATGGGAAGTTTTCGTCATCTGAAAATAAATTTTTCGGATCAGTATGAGCAGGGATCTCGTCAGAGAAATGACGTTTCTTTGGTTCCGCTTCAACGGGCGACTCAGGCCGACAAGTTTGAAAACTTTTAAGGAATTCCGAACAGTTAGTTCTCGATGAGACGATCGACATCAAGAGATTTGCGATCGATTGATTCCTTTTGCATTCCGTATGATGAAGGCAGCATGACATCAAAGCTGGTAGTTGCTCGAATAGTTCGTAGCAGCATCTGTTTTCTGGTAGCGAAGCAACGCTTCCTTTACGGCTCAGCGAAAGTCTTGCGTCGACGAATTCAGCAGGACTTGAAAGACGGACAGGCCTAGGAGGATGGTGGATGATAGGTTCTTCATTTGGGTCCGGCTCTCCTTTTAAATTGAAGCTATTATAGCCATTCGGTGGCCTCCAATACCACATAAACGTCATCCCCGGCCCGACCGACAAAGTCGTCATATTAGACGGCGAGTAGCTAATTCTCGGCTGGGTAAAGCAAACGACATCTTTTTCTTTTATCGTTAACTTCTGAAACGAACTAACGATCTCGCCGACAAGGATAATCTTTACACGCCCTCCCACCTTTGTCGGCGACATACTTTTGATGTAAATCACTTGCCGGTCTTTCGTGAAAACGCCGGAACTCGTCACTTGTTTCCAGACAGGAGGATACATCTCCAGCACGCTTCCGACCAATAAATATCGCGAAGAGACCGCCGACGCCGCTTCATATTCTTCAACTGTCACGCACGTCCCGTGAGATGACAACCGTTGAAAAATCTCCTCGTAGCTTTTTCCTTGTAACTCCATACAAAGAGGCGGCATACTTATTATATTGATCAAACGTTCAAATAAATAGAATTTGTGTTGTTGACGTTTGAGTTTTGACATTAAACTTGAGAGGTTACTCTATGGGTTACCTAACAAGTGACAATGTTGCCAACGTAAAACATAAGACCTCAACATTTTCCCTTGAATTGCCACAGATCTCATCCTCAAAACCAATTGATCTTTTCCGTATGATCCCAATGGAAACATACCAAACAATACGGAATAGCTCCTACCTGCAAAAATCTGATTTTACAGGTCAAAACAATGTGTGTAAACAGTGGTGTAACCTCCAGTAGACACTTGCCAAGATCAAAGACACATCACATCTTTGAATCTAAACTAATCTAGAAAGTTTTTAGACGTGTTTCGACCGTTTGAGATAGTTTATGAACGGCGGGAATAGATGTTTTATATTTTTATCCTATAGGTAAATTTGTTTATTTCTAGGAATAATTTCTTGCGTTTTTATAGAGTGAAAAATAAATAAGTACTTAATGTTACAACAAATCAAACTTATTTCCTCCTCCGACATCAATATGGCCGTGGAGTTGGAAATGGCAAATGGCCGCCGTTAGGCGTTTGCCGTTGCCCGTTTACTTCTCCCCGCTGGTGTGCACGCTTGAGGCTTCACTTGTGACGTCTTCGTTCTTCCTCAGATTTTTATCATCAATCGCTTCTTTTTAAAGGCATTGTAAAGGTAAATTATCGTCCCAAAGTTCTCATTTTATCTTATTACGTCATAATAAGTAATAAATATTAATAAAAAAAGCTTTTTTTTTTCTTAAATTATGTATTTATTTTGTTAAATTTAACCTTTTCGAGAGAAGTGATTTCGAATTCTGAACTATAATTTCTGGAATAAATAATTTACAAAATTAACAAATCTTTCGTCAATATTAATTAACCAGTTTTAATAAACAGTGATATTTTGATCCATTGCGATTCTTGTCCAAAATATCAAATCGTCGATAGCCCGATTTCGAAGATGGCTGCCGTTGATTACGCCACATTTTTCACTTTCCATTTCATGACTGAACGTTTAAACGCCTATAAATTCCACGATTTTTGACCTATTTCATTGATTTTTTAGCGGATTTTTTTTTATTTTAATTTCTTTGCTAAGTTTAACCTTCTCGAACTTTGACTGTTGACCGCATGCTCGATCGAAGTCGATCCCTTGAACCCAATCTGATGCACTTTTTGGTTTTTCAGATGGGCGGGAAGGTAATCACCATTCGATGGAGTGCTCAACAATATCCTTTCCCGTTGATATTTCAGGGCTATTACAGCAGGAATTTGCACTTTGACGCTATTGTGAAGTGCGTGAGTCCTAGCGGGACGCGAGTTTTTGGTGCCCACCGCGCCGTACTCTGCGCTTGCAGTCCGCTCATAGCAGTAAGGAAAGCCATTCTTTCCTCAAAATGCTCATTCTCTTTTTCAGCGCTTTCTTCGCCGCTGCCAGATATTCACTATAGAAGGACCAAGGGTCGAAGTAGTCTTGTCCATACTAGACTTTATGTATTATAGAGAAGCGAGCGTATCTCCAGGAAACTGGTCACAGTTTATTAAAGCAGGGAGAAAACTCCAAGTCGCAGGATTAGCTTCATGGTCTAACAAAGAGATGAATTACGTCTATCGAGAATTGGGCATCAGAAAACCATTGAAATGTGAGTTTATACATCAAATTTTCAGACTAGTTCGTTTTTTTTTAGCGGAAAACGTGAAAGATCCTGAGAACAAGATGGACCCCAAAGGAGTGAAGTTGGAGAACGATATAGACAAGCCGCCATTGGACCCTAAAGGAATTAAGTTGGAGGATGACGAAGACATTCCGCCATTGGACCCCAAAGGAATTAAGTTGGAGGATGACGAAGAGAAGCCGCCATTGGACCCCGAAGGAGTGAAGGAGGTTAAAAATGACAATGTTGACAAGCCGCCATTGCCCAATGACATTGTTACCGGTGAGAAGATAAGACTCATCTCCAACCTCAGCATGGAGCTTGCCAAAATCAGGGATGCGCTCAAACATGTAACTCCTATAACCGATGAATACCACAGGCTCCATCAAGCACTCTCGAAGGCAAGATTGGCGTTTGAAAAAGCTGCCCGGGACCTCAGCCCCAAACCGATCGCCCACTCACTTGTCAACAAGAAATTTAAGCCACTAGAATGTACTGCTACAATACGCCGAATCGATAATCGAATCCTGAAGAAAATGAAGGATTCGGCCAAAGCTATCGCCAACCAAAGCAAAAACGAACGGACGGACACGCAAGTTGTCGAAAAGGCCATCAAAACCGAAAATATTGACAGCGATGAAGAAAAATGAGCTCCGCTCAAGCTTGAAGTTATGTGGTCTTAGTCTTGTTTTCTTAAAAAATATAAATATTTATAAATCATTTTTATTAATTGAGTACCATCGGATGAGCACCTATGTAATCCTTAACCTTTACCTAAATATGTCATAAATTGCTGAATTTATGGGCGTTATAATGAGATACTATATCATCGACAGCCCCTTAGAATTTCCGTAACTTCCAAAATTTTTGACCTGCTTTAAAGAGATTTCTAACGCCATATATATCAGCTTAATCGGTTAAAAGTTGTTGAAGTTAAGAATGCTTTTACGTTTGGAAATCTAGAAGGCAGTGAAGCTGGTGGGATTGGTTGGTAGACCTGTAAATCAAGATGGCGCGGCAAATGAAATAATAATGTAGGAAAATTTTATTTATGCTCAATTTACAGTTATATAATTTTGGTTCATTGAGAAATCCATTTTTCGATCGTATTCGATATTTCGCTTCTTAAAGATTTCAAATCTTTCGAATCATCAGACAAAGAGATCTTTTCGTCTTCTAAATGGGAGCCTCCTGAAAAATAGTGACGTAGTATACAGGGCAGATACAGGCAGGAATACCTTTTAGCTCGAGCACTTTTGAAAATTTGACGTCGCTGAATTTGGTGATTCCGAGTCTTTTCCAAGGGTCGTTTTCTCCGTTGACGATGAGGACGTTCTCGACTTGGAGGTTTTTACCTTTAAAATTTTCGTTGGTCGCCTTCACATATTTTTCGATGTTCTTTTGGTTAAAGCTAAAAATGTTTATGAAGATATCTGAATGCTATGGATGGATTACTTTTTCCCGAAAGCGTCAGTGCAGATTTTGGTGTAGTAGGTGAGTGGCAAAGCGTGTGCGAAGGGTTGGTTGTTGCTTCCGGTCGTTTCGAACATCCCTAACTGGCTACATTTTTGATAGTAGATTTGCCTAGCTGGAAAAAAATGGTTCTTGAACTGTTTTGGTGGAGGGGGCACTTACAGGAGTCGTAGGGGTCGACTTTGGTGTTGAAAACGGGATTCGTTTTGTAGGAGAAGTCGAAGCATTTGGAACCGGCGTAGAGATGCGATATGAGGGCGGCGAGTTTGGTGAAATCGTCCCCTTGTCGGGTTGTGAGGCTTTGGCAGATGGACGCAATTCTTGAGGTGCCATCGGGGCTTTTGACGTTGTTGACTGCGGCGTCGGAAAATGCGAGGGCGACGTACGAGGCCAAAGAGAACTTGTCGAACTGATCCTGGGGTGCGTCGCACATTTTAAAAGATTCCTTGAGTTTCTCACGTTTTTCGTCGTTTCCGAACGATTTGACCAACTGAGCCATCCCGTTTTTGACCGTCTCCGCGCATTTCGGTGAATTCTTCATTATCCGGGAAACGTCCGGAAGAAATTCTGCGGAAGTGAAACATTTGACATGATGGTGTCCCTTGCCTCTGATTGGCACAGGAAAGGAAGGAGAGAAAGACGGACTGACGTGGCGGAGGAAAAAGAGACGGACTGACTGATGTGGCGGAGGGTGGAGAGACGGACTGACGTGGCGGAGGAAGGAGAGGCAGACTTACTGGAGTGGCGGAGGGTGGAGAGACGGACCGACTGACGTGGCGGAGGGAGGAGAGACGGACCGACTGACGTGGCGGAGGAAGGAGAGACGGACCGACTGACGTGGCGGAGGAAGGAGAGACGGACCGACTGACGTGGCGGAGGAAGGAGAGACGGACCGACTGACGTGGCGGAGGAAGGAGAGACGGACCGACTGACGTGGCGGAGGAAGGACCGACTGACGTGGCTGAGGGTGGAGAGACGGACTGACGTGGCGGAGGAAGGGAAGATGGCTGACTGACGTGGCCAAGGGTGGAGAGACGGACCGACGTGGCGGAGGGTGGAGAGACGTACTGACTGACCAAGTCTTTACACTCTCCCTCCATTTGGTCAATCCCTCTCTAAGTCTGTCTCATCTCCATCCTTCCTCATCCATTCCGTCTGTTTTCCCCAAAAATACCTTGAAAATTCATCTGAGCTTGAACAGGCGCTCCAGAAGCGAACGCAGCGAAAACCAATTCCGGATATTTCGACCTCGCCCAAACTGCCAAGTTGCCCGCGTATCCGTAGCCGAAGAGAATCCATCGATTTTGCTCTTCACCATTGATGAAATCGATAAAATCTTTGATGTCTTCTAAAGCCTGCTCGATGCTCAAATATTGCAGGCTTTCCACACTCAAATTTCTGAAAAGTACAGCATGAAAATGACCTATATAAGACCCATAGGAATGCGATTGGGGCCCGAACCCTTAGACTAAGAAGGACACAGGGTCATAACTCATAAGACACAAGGTGTTTACTGTGTTGGTTGAGAGGAGCCATAGAATCTGTGCTCCAATGCATATTTATCTGCTAGATATTTGTCGGCGAGTTCGCTCATGAAGTTCATCCCAACCGAGCCGATCGACAGAGTACCCTGGCCGCCCACAAACAGAAATTTCACCGCATTCGTCGCCTCTAGCTCCTCAGAAAGCGACTCATAGTAAAGCTAAACAGAAACCTTTCGCCATGACAACCTCAGAAATTCTCAGAACTTACTTGCTTAAAAGTCCCATTTTTCATTCCATTATGATCGATGACTTGGTCAAAATATTTCCGCACTACTGCCGACTCTGCAGAAACCAAACCGACCAACAAAATCGCCAAAAGCAACATTCCGGACCAAAAATGAAAATGTCCTCGATTCTACTCGTTTAGGCTTTTGTAGATTACAAAATTGTCACAAAATGATTGATTTAAGTAATTGATTGTTTTATTTAATCATACACACTTGAGATACAATAAAATGGGAAGTACAACAATAAAATAAACAAGAGTTTGGAGTGGAAAATCCAAAAATGAGGCCTCAAATAAAAATTTAATACACCTAAAACATTCAATCACAGTTAGACTATAACATCCCTCCTTGACCAATCAGAGGTCACAGGCCGCAGTTAGGCCACAGTACCCTTAGGCCCTTCTCGGCCAACCAGAGGTCTCAATTACAGTTAGGACACACCCTCTATCCCACCTCGACCAATCAGATGCCTCAACCCCCCTCCCTACCCCCCCACCCCACAGGGTAATCCAACAACCTTCCTTTTCAACAAGAATGTGTTCCCAACACTCTAAAGGTAAATAATTACAACATTAATTAAAAAATGTAACAAATATTTATTAAATAAATATATGCATCTAGATGTTTTTATAAGACCAAATAAATACATCATATCAAATAAATAAGTACAATCTGGAGCATTTGAAAAACGTCAATAAAATTATAAAAAAATGTATGAAAAATTGGTAATTTGAAGACTAGTCAGAAATGGTCATGCTTTGTCGTCCAAAAAAGAAAGAAAAAAATATTTACATATCACAATACTAAGGCAATACTACTGTCTTTGGAACTAAAAATTAAAAAGAAAAAAATTAATTTTCGTGTCTAAATTTTAATGCAGGTTATGAATGCTGGAGGTTTATTTCGTGCAGGTTATCTTCGAGCATGTTGATCGCGTGCCTGGGAGCCTCCGTGACGACCACCTAATAGCCTACTTTCCTCTTTTACGGCTTTTTTAGCTGAAGCACTTTTTCTGCGATCTTTTAAAATAATAGCCGTGGAGATACTAATGGATTTAGAATGTCATTTACACTGTGAATCGATAATAATATTGACTATATCCATATTTTACCTAGCATTTCGAAACAAATGGCGTCTCCTATGCTGACGACGACGGCCATACTTGACCATGAAATGACCAGACAGACGACAAACATCCAAAACTGGTACATGCTCAATGCGTCGCTGTCGCTGATTTTGGGGTTCATGAAGATCTCGTTGATGACCTCGTTTTCGCATTGGATTTCGCATGGGGATTCTTTGATGCTTTCGCAGTACGGGACTTCCGGAGCTCCGTTGTTGAACTGCACACGTCCTACCCGAATATGGACACAGTTGTCAACCTAAAAAATCAATTATAGCGGATGTTTTGTGGTTTGGAGGGAGAAAAGTACCGGAACTGCAGTCTGCGAGAAGAGAAAAGCGTCGAATTTGATCGTTTGGGGTGCAGAAGTGATGACTTTCTTTTTGATATGTTGAGCGTCTTTCGCATCCACCGTTTTGTTGGTGATGGCATGCAGAAGTACGTTGGAAGGCGGCCGATGGGCCGAAGAGCAATATTGAGGCTGCTTCCAAGTTGTACAGACCGATTCTATAAAATCTTCATCTCCAGTGCAAGTCATCTAAAAACGATGTTTTTATTTGCCAAATTATAGGGTGAGAAGACGAATTTTTTTTGCTATTTTTCAACGGTCGAAAATGATTGGGTAAGCAGATTGGTGACCTAGAAAGTGTGGGAAATTGAATAAGCAAAAAAATTCCTTACATGACAAGTGATATTGCTATCTCCTTGATTGATGATTCTTTGGACATAACATTTGTCGTTGAGATTGTCTGAGCAGAGTCTAGGCCTATCTTTCTATAACATGAAGTTTTCACAAAACAAGACAAGAACCCCGTCACGTCACTAAGAATTTTATCTCGAGATAATTATCAGACGGAAAATCCTAATGGCAAATATTTGCAAAAAATCAAAATCTTTTCAGAGACATGAATGTGATTACGATAGTGTTGAGGGGAAGGTTATTGGACCAAATTATGTATGTTGTTATGTTTCGATGCATACCAAATGAGTCAAAAGAGCCAGTCATAGACCATTGGTTGTTTCTATGGGCACCAACAGATACTACACAAGCTAGAAAGGCTATAAAATAGTTGAAAAACTCAGAGCAAGGACCAATGTTGGTGCTCTCTCTGGCAACCAAAAGATTACCCACTAAGCTAAGGAACGTCTATAGAAGTGAAAGTCAGGATCAAGCCAATTGGTGTTTCTATGGCAACCAAAGGAAATCTACAAGCTCAAAGCTATCAGTGCTAGTTAAAGTGTAAAACCAGCTCAAGTGCCCAATTTCGGTTGCTCCTATCTATGCACACACACCAAAAGATCTACCAAGCTAAAAGGCTATAAAAAGTTAAAAACCAGATCAAAGACCAATTTGGTTGTTTCTATGGCAACCAAAAGATCTACCAAGCTAAAAGGCTATAAAAAGTTAAAAACCAGATCAAGGACCAATTTGGTTGTTTCTATGGCAACCAAAAGATATACAAAGCTAAAGGGCTATAAAAAGTGAAAAACCAGATCAAGGACCAATTTGGTTGTTTCTATGGCAACCAAAAGATCTACCAAGCTAAAAGGCTATAAAAAGTGAAAAACCAGATCAAGGACCAATTTGGTTGTTTCTATGGCAACCAAAAGATCTACCAAGCTAAAAGGCTATAAAAAGTGAAAAACCAGATCAAGGACCAATTTGGTTGTTTCTATGGCAACCAAAAGATCTACCAAGCTAAAAAGGCTATACCCAAGTGAAAAACCAGATGGGAGCAAGGACCAAAGTTTGGTCTGTACTCTACTGGACAACGCACATCTACACTACAGTAGTCGCGCATATCAACACAAGATGGCGGCCTAAAGTGCAGGAAATTCCAGGGTTATAGAAGGGATAACGACGGTTACACAACCCAGGTAACCAATGGTTGTTTTCTATGGCAACCAAAAGATCTACCAAGCTAAAAGGCTATAAAAAGTGAAAAACCAGATGCACGAGGACCATTTGTGTTGGGTGTGTCTATGGCACCAAGAAGACTGTCTACCAAGCTAAAAGGCTATAAAAAGTGAAAAACCAGATCAAGGACCAATTTGGTTGCTTTCATGGCAACCAAAAGACCCACAAAGCTAAAGGGCTACAAAAAACCAGATCAAGGACCATTTGTGGTTACTTTTATGTATAAAAAGACCCACATAGCTGAAGAGCAAGAATAGTGAAAAACCAGATCAAGGGCCACAATATGGACAAATCGTGGTCGTTTCTATGGCAACTAAAAGACTCATAAAACTAAAGAGGAGAATGAAACAAATGATCAAGGACCAATAAAATTATAATTTGTTGTTATGTTTCTATAGCAACCAAAATACCCAGAAACCACCAACCTAAAGACCTATTCAAGGTCTATTTTAGGAACTTGACGTATAGCTTATGAAACATTGACCATAATTTACCTGCATTGAAGAGAAAATAATGAAGTTTTATGGGCAAAAGCTTCGAGTCGACCTTCATCTTCTGAAAAAGAAAGAAAAAGACCCAAAAATATGTAAATAACGAAAATTGATAAGTGTTATCAAAGAAAGTTGATAATGAACTGAATAAAGAAAAAAGTTGAAATCGCTTACGTTCTAATAAAAGGTGAATTTGATCAATCAAACATTTAGGTCGAGTTCATTGGGGTTCAATTGTTTTAAATTAGAGTGGGTTTCGGTCTTTTTTTGAGGATTGGAATGGAAAAAAAGAAGAGAAAAGGCCCATGTGAGGGGGCCGAGTAACCTTAAGGGCTGTTAACGTTCCAGGCTCGTCGGCGAGACGTTCCAGACTGAAGAGATCCACCGTCGACGGTCGCTTTTTCGATGACGCAACACATTTTTGACTTTCTCCCCTCCTAGAAATGACCACTTGTTGAAAAAAATTTTCTTTTGGGCCGCCATGAAGGTTTCTAGGTCGATCAAGGAACAGAAAATTACTTAAAACATCCAATTGTTTGAATTTTATAAGTTTGGAAACCGTAGATTCATATTTTGCATTTTGATCCTATCATACATTTTGATGATGGTTGGCAATCTTGCATTTCGATGCCTCCCAACATCAAGCATTTCGATGGTTGTCATATCATAGAGAAAACAGCCATC
This sequence comes from Orius laevigatus, assembly GCA_018703685.1. NCBI lineage: Eukaryota > Metazoa > Arthropoda > Insecta > Hemiptera > Anthocoridae > Orius > Orius laevigatus. Next base: position 76,079 of record JAGWEN010000355.1, on the reverse strand, counting down.
ATGTGTTTGGACCGTAAAATGTGAAAAACCAGAGCACGGACCATTAATTGTGCTGGCTTCATTCAAATCTGGCGTGCCCAGCTGGTCAACTAGCTGTCCTTCTATTGATACCTGGTAGACTGGTGATAGGTTGATGTTAGAATGAAAGTGCAATGTCGCTACAAAATTAATTTGTATTCTGTATTATATTATACAATATTGTATAAATGGGTATAGGGAGATCTTAGCGTACAAGAATAGAACGTGTTCGGTGTTTAGCTTCCAGTTTTGATCGCTTTCGAGACTTATGCACCATCTTTCAGCCGTGATGCGCGCTCAGCGGCGATGACATCGCTTTTGGACGTCTTCTTTGCTGCTCTTCGGTTCCGTTGATTAACTCGAATTTATAGAAGTACGGCCATGAATCGCCCAAGTCGGGCTCGATTTGACCGTACGGTTGAACCATCGCGGCATTTGGAAAGTTTGTGTTCGGACCATAAGAGTTTGGAGACGGCTAGTGAGGACATTGGGGTCGTGCTCGCAGCGTTTTAATTGCGTCCACCGATTTCGTCTTTCTTTGCGGTCTCGGCTCATGAATATCGCGTCCGCCCAGAGTATTCAGCATTGGACATTCCTGAAGCGCTTTCGCCATCAAAGTGTTGGCAATCTCTTTCTTCCACCAGAGCGAGCTTCAACTCGAATCGCTTCCAACATAGCTGAGCATTGTTCGGATTCTTCAATCTAGCTTTCTCCAGAATGGAACCTCCGCTTTGGTCAACTGGTTCCTTCTTTTCTTCCAAAGACGACATCATAATCCAAAGGGGGACCGAATTCGGGCATTTCTTTGTGAGCCAACATAATACGCTCATATGCCTTATCTATCTTTTCTGCTGCTCTTCTATCTGACCTTTCATCATCCACAATTTGGCAAAATCCGTGAAATATATTTAATGCTTCATCTAAGAGTTTGAGAGCGGAGTTCTAATTGTCTAAACACCATTCCAGTTTGATGGATTTCATCATAACCCTGGGTGCGGGTGCTGCAGCACGGGCTTTGGACAGAAGACGTCGGGCGCGTTCGAACTCACTGTTTTATCAGACTCCAATTTTGACAGCAGCAGCCAGATTTCTTCCGAATTCGGGTTTGCTTGGAAAGCCAATGAAAGGATGCTTCCGTGCAGCGGGGACGTCGCCTGCTAGCCCATTTTAGATTTAGCTCCCATCAACCACAAAACTTCAGATTTAGGACAATGTGCTACAGCTCGTCTCGCAATGTTTCCAAAGAATCCAATCTGTCCCGTGGTTCTTCTCAAAATATGCGGCGGCGCAACCAAATTGACTTTTGCTCGGAAAGGTTTGTAGCGCTTGATTATAAATGGCGCGGGCGCATTCATAAGCACCTTGAGATGCGCAGGAATCTGCATCTTCCATCCAAGTGTGCTTTTTATCTTCTTCTTCCACGCCATGACCCATAATAGACTTGATGACCACCTGACAAGTATGGACCGAACCACCTTTTTCTGCTTGTCGATCGCTTCTTTGAACATGTTCGCGATTGATTTCGACACCGTTGGCACTCAATGATGATATCGCCCTATCGATGATTCTTCTCACCATATGCTTGTTGTTATTCGCCTCTTCCAATTTGGCAGCGGTGACCCAAATTGGCGATCGGTCCGGTATATTTCCTACTAGCTTTGTTTAAAACTTTGCGGGCGTTTTTCGTAACTTTCAAGCCTTGCCAATGCCAACCAAGGTCGACGCTTGTAGGGCAGCATTCGACCGCTCTGCTTAATAGAATGCGAGCGTCTTCAGGATCTTCGAGCTCTACAGCAGCTTTCCAGAGAACGAACAGAATTCGGGATGTGTTCCAAAGCTTTGCGGTAAACACGTCTTTTAGCTTTTGTTTCCGTTTCCATAGTCTGGCAGCTCTGATCCAAATGCGGACACTGTGGTCAGGGATGTATCGGGCAGCTTGCGCTATCACTCCTTGCTGTATCAGGATGTGAAGGACGTGCGGCTTCCAACCATAGGTCTTCAGATTGAGGGTTTTCTTCGCATCCTTTCATTATTAATTACCGCTGCTTGTATCTTTCCGGTCACTTCTTCCAAACGCGCGGATGCAATCCATGCTGGGGGGATGATTTGGGTTGTCTCATCGGACAGATTTGAGGAGCAAAACGGGCTTTTTTGATGTCATTGATGTCTCCTCCATAGCTGGGAATCATGCTTTGAGATCCGTCAGGTAACCTTTGGGTCGACCACAGTTTGACCTTCTACGTGAGTCCGAAACTTGGTTTAACTTGACATTCATGAGGTTGTTCCTAGCTTGGCCATTTTTCGCAATCGAGGTCGCCCGTTGGGGTCAGCATGCCCTTGCGTCGCTGTATACCGGGTATGGCGCTCATGAGACCGCTAGTATGGGTCAATGGCATTTGTTGATTCTCCCCCTAGGTTGCGAGATAGGACAGAATCTGGTAATGGGGTGAACTTTCAGCTCGAGGGTTTCTCATCTTTCGATTCCGGCGTCACCGACTTCTGGAACGTTTCGCCACTCTTCTTCTGAGAGCGAGACCAAACATCGCTTTAAGTCGCTAAACTGCTGCTGGATTTTGGGCCTTTCTTGCCTGTACTTTTCGAGCTCTTCTTTGAGCCTTTTCTCTCTGTATTCTTTCCTTTTCTCGTCCATCCTTTTGTCGATTTCTTCATAGATCATGTCCGCTTCTTCGTCGTCTTTGTCGTAGGGATCTTTGCTGAAGAGGGAACCACCGTAGCCGGAGAACTCGTCGTAGTTGGAATCGTTGAGATCTTCATCGTCTTCTTCTTCCTCTTCTTTCTTCTTACGTTTGTTCGGCGGAGCGTGTCTGTCGTCGGAAACGTCGTTGGCGTCTCTAGCAGGACCGATGTCCGAACGTGTCGTGAACCCGGTGGCACCTCTCCCGACACCGGCGACGTAACCCAAAGGGGCCGGAATGCCCAGAAAATGTTTTTTATTCCGATTTACCAAAGCGGCAGGAGGAGCCGTCATCTTGGATACAAAATTAAAATAATTACCTTATAAAATGCAATAAAACGTTCCAAAACGTTAAAATCAAAACAATCAATAACGAAAAGTTACAATGATGTTACCAACCATGTTGACCAATGCATGGGCAACTACAGGGTCGGATAGCCTTTTGGCATGATTGTTCACAGTATTTGGACACTAGGGGTCCTTTTTGGCTTCGTTTTTGATCCTTTTTGGACATTTGAGGCCCCTATTAGCTAGATTTTAAATCCTTTAGGGCACTAAGGGACCTATTAGGTATTTTACCAAGGCACGCAAAATTTTCCAGCGTTTTTGAAAACAGTTGGCCAACGTGGACGAAAAGAAAAATAGAGAGGTTGTAACTTTAGTGGTGGGGGTATAATCAAGTGGCTTTGATAGGGTTTGGTTTCCTTCTCTGTATTTTAATTTTATACTTTTCGTTTTTATTCTGTTTTCTTATCTTTTGTGTTTATTTTAAAAAGCTTCGCGGGCGTCCTTTTTTTAGGCCCGTCTCGGCTCGTCAAAAAGGGAATGGCCGAGACCGAGAACAACAACAAATACCCGATCCACGAGTCCGTTTTTAAGGGATCCGACGTCCGGAAACTCTCCGCCCTTCTCAGGACGAATGACGTCGAAAAGAAAGATAAACATGGTAAACTATTTGTCCTGTGTTGGCCATCGTTTTTTCTCTCTTGCTACGCCCCCCATTTTTGAATGCATTGAATGCTGTTGAGTTCTTTGAAATTAGAATGTGACGTGTTAAATTCAGAGCTTTTTACACTGACGTGTACTTTACGTTTAGTGTACCGTTGTGGGGTACCAGTGAAAAGCATGATGGGTACTCACTCTGTTCACCATGGGTACTACTCATGCACTGCATGATGGGTACTCACTCAATGCATCATGGGTACTCATGCTATAATTTCACCCAATTCATGGGACGTGTCTAATTTACTGACCAGAGAAAAAACGTACTACCGGACAAACTACTGATGCGACCGAGCTGAAATTTGTCAGGGATGCATATTTTGATTGATAGCACCAATCCTCGTAGGAAATTTTCAAATCGGACTACCTCCGACTATCTCCGCCCCCGGTCGTCCGGTTTGAACGTGAAAAGGAAGAGGTGGTTTGAAAATTTCCTTCGAGGATCAGTGCTACCAACTAAAATAAGCTTCCCTGCCAAATTTCATTACGGTAGCATCAGTAGTTTGTCCGGTAGTACGTTTTTTCTCTGGTCAGTAAATTAGGTAGACCCCAATTTATGATGTAGTACTCACTCAATGCGTGATGGCTACTTAAGAAATGCGCTCTATTGTTTATCTTAGTTGTGTTAGTGGTTCTTTCTTTTATATGATATTACTAAATAATGTTTTTTTAGGGAACACTGCTCTTCATTTGGCTGTGATGCTTGGTCGCAAAGGTACGTCCTTCAATGATAAACCGTCGCATAATAACCGTCCTTTTCCAGAATGTGTTCAACTCCTTTTAGCTCACAATGCCCCTGTCCGCATAAAAAACCTCGCAGGCTGGAGTCCTCTTGCGGAAGCGATCAGCTATGGAGATCGTCAGACGAGTAAGGAATGATGAAAGGAAATGTCGATGATTCTTTTCCAGTTTTGTCGTTGGTGCGGAAATTGAAGTCGCAGAGGCGAGAACATATCGAGAAGAGACGTCCGAGTCTGGTCGAAGCGCTCAAACAAATGGGAGACTTTTATATGGAACTTAAATGGGATTTCACAAGTTGGGGTGAGTAGAGCTCAGCCAAGAGTCGGCAGACCAACCCTTTGGCCTGAGTCATCGAGTTCATCCAAGAAGAGTTGGCAGGCCATTCCCAATGTTGTATTCTTTTTTCAGTTCCTTTGGTGTCTCGAGTACTACCGTCTGACATTTGTAAAATCCATAAAAAAGGCTCCTGTATCCGTCTCGACTCAACTTTGGTCGATTTCAACGACATGAGATGGGAAAGGGGAGACATCAGCTTCTTATTCATCGGCCACGTCAAGCCATCTGAGGCGTTGACCATTTTAGACAACAAAGAAGGAGTTTACCAAAGAGTCCGATACGAGGTAAAACGCTAAAAGTCCATTTAGATCAATATTTTTCGCTTTATTCAGGAAACGGAAAACGAATCGAAGACGAAGTCGACATTTTGATGAGCAGCGACATAATGGCAGCTCAAATGTCGACGAAATCGATCACTTTCACCAAAGCTCAATCCGGATGGTTCTTCCGAGAAGACAGAAAAGTAATTCCGGTCATTTTTAACATCATTTCATACCTTTTCGTCCAGGAAACCGTCGGGACTTTCGATGCTGACGTCTACGATGTCAACGGGATGGTTTTGGAATCGCGCAAAAGGCGAGAACATCTTTCCGAAGAAGACCTTCAAAAGAACAAAGCGATTATGGAGAAGTTGACCAAAGGGAATACACCCGTCATTGAAAATACGACCGATATCTTAGGTATGGACGTTTTAGGATATTTAGGCGAATAAATCTTGTCGCTATTTAGGCCGACGTCGTTCTCTGACACCTCCGGGTTATCCTCAAGCGACCTGGGACGAATATATCAACAGCGAACCCGGCCAACATCCTACTTTAGGCCGCAAACTTGTACATAAAGAAACGTCGAGAGCATTCAGAGCTACTGTTGCCATGGTATTTTCGCTTTTTCATTGTATTAGGGGGCATTTAAGCTTCTTTTTCATAGGATTAGGGGAATTTAAGCTTCTTTTTTATCAGATAAGGGCCTCTATGCTTATTTTCCATTGGATTAGTGGAATTTAAGCTTCTTTTTCATCATTAGGGGCCTCTAAGCTTTTTTAATTGGATTAGGAGCCTCGAAGCTTCTTTTTTTGATCGGATTAGGGGCCTCTAAGCTTCTTTTTTATCAGATTAGGGGTCTCTACGCTTATTTTTCATTGGATTAGGGGTCTCTACGCTTCATTTTCATGGGATTAGGGGCCTCTAAGCTTCTTTTTCATTGGATTAGGGGCCTCTAGGCTTATTTTTCAACAGATTAGGGTCCTGTTTTCATGGGATTAGGGGCCTTAGAACTTCATTTTCGTCAGATTAGGAGCCTTTAATCTTCTTTTTCATCGGATTAGGGGCCTTTAATCTTATTCTTTCATTGCATTAGGGCTTTTAGGCTTCTTTTTCGTCGGATTAGGGGCCTCTAAGCTTCTTTTTCATCTGATTAGGGGTCTCTACGCTTATTTTTCATTGGATTAGGGGCATCTAAGCTTCTTTTTTATGGGATTAGGGGCCTCTAAGCTTCTTTTTCATTGGATTAGGGGCCTCTAAGCTTCTTTTTCATCAGATTAGGGTCCTGTAAGCTTATTTTTCATGGGATTAGGGTCCTGTAAGCTTCATTTTCGTCAGATTAGGAGCCATTAATATTCTTTTTCATCGGATTAGGGGCCTCTAAGCTTCTTTTTCATCAGATTAGGGGTCTCTACGCTTATTTTTCATTGGATTAGGGGCATCTAAGCGTCTTTTTCATGGGATTAGGGGCCTCTAAGCTTCTTTTTCATCGGATTAGGGCCTCTAGCTTATTTTCATTGGATTAGGGGCATCTAAGCTTCTTTTTCATGGATTAGGGGCCTCTAAGCTTCTTTTTCATGGATTAGGGGCCTCTAAGCTTCTTTTCATCAGATTAGGGGCCTTAAGCTCTTTTCATCGGATTAGGGGCCTTAAGCTTCATTTTCATCAGATTAGGGCCTTAATCTTCTTTTTCATCGGATTAGGGGCCTCTAAGCTTCTTTTTCATCAGATTAGGGGCCTTCAACCTCTTTTCATTGGATTAGGGGCCTCTAGCTCTTTTTCATTGGATTAGGGCCTCTAAGCTTCTTTTCATTGGATTAGGGCCCTCTAAGCTTCTTTTTCATAGGATTAGGGATCTCTAAACGCTATCTTTCATAGATTAGGGGCATTTAAGCCACTTTTTCTTGGAATTAAGGGCCTCTAAGCCTCTTTTTCTTGGAATTAGGGGCCTCTAAGCTTATTTTTCAACAGATTAGGGTCCTGTAAGCTTATTTTTCATGGGATTAGGGGCCTTTAAGCTTCATTTTTGTCAGATTAGGAGCCTTTAATCTTCTTTTTCATCGGATTAGGGGCCTTTAATCTTATTTTTTCATTGCATTAGGGCTTTTAGGCTTCTTTTTCATCGGATTAGGGGCCTCTAAGCTTCTTTTTCATAGGATTAGGAATTTTAAACCCCTCTTTCAATAGATTAGGGGCATTTAATCCTCTTTTTGGTTAGATTAGGGGCTTTTAGGCTTCTTTTTCATTGGATTAGGGGCCTGTAAGCTTATTTTTCATGGGATTAGGGGCCTTTAAGCCTAATTTTTATCAGATTAGGAGCCTTTAATCTTCTTTTTCATCGGATTAGGGGCCTTTAATCTTATTTTTTCCATTGGATTAGGGGCTTTTAGGCTTCTTTTTCATTGGATTAGGGGCCTCTAAGCTTCTTTTTCATTGGATTAGGGGCCTCTAAGCTTCTTTTTCATTGGATTATGGGCCTCTAAGCTTCTTTTTCATTGGATTAGGGGCCTCTAAGCTTCTTTTTCATTGGATTATTGGCATCTAAGCTTCTCTTTCATTGGATTAGGGGCCTCTAAGCTTCTTTTTCATTGAATTATGGGCCTCTAAGCTTCTTTTTCATTGGATTAGGGGCCTCTAAGCTTCTTTTTCATTGGATTATTGGCATCTAAGCTTTCTTTCATTGGATTAGGCCTCTAAGCTTCTTTTTCATTGATTATGGGCCTCTAAGCTTCTTTTTCATTGGATTAGGGGCATCTAGCTTCTTTCATTGGATTAGGGGCCTCTAAGCTTCTCTTTCATTGGATTAGGGCCTCTAAGCTTCTTTTTCATCGGATTAGGGGCCTTTATCTTCTTTTCATCTGATTAGGGCCTTAAATCTTATTTTTCATTGGATTAGGGGCTTTTAGGCTTCTTCTTTTCATTGGATTAGGGGCCTATAAGCTTCTTTTTCATAGGATTCGGAGAATTTAATACTGTCTTTCATCAGATTAGCGGCCTTTAATCTTATTTTTTCCATTGGATTAGGGGCTTTTAGGCTTCTTTTTCATTGGATTAGGGGCCTCTAAGCTTCTTTTTCATTGGATTAGGGGCCTCTAAGCTTCTTTTTCATTAGATTAGGGGCCTCTAAGCTTCTTTTTCATTGGATTATTGGCATCTAAGCTTCTCTTTCATTGGATTAGGGGCCTCTAAGCTTCTTTTTCATTGATTAGGGGCCTCTAAGCTTCTTTTTCATTGGATTATTGGCATCTAAGCTTCTCTTTCATTGGATTAGGGGCCTCTAAGCTTCTTTTTCATTGGATTATTGGCATCTAAGCTTCTCTTTCATTGGATTAGGGGTCTCTAAGCTTCTTTTTCATTGAATTATGGGCCTCTAAGCTTCTTTTTCATTGGATTAGTGGCCTCTAAGCTTCTTTTTCATTGGATTATGGCTCTAAGCTTCTTTCATGATTAGGGCCTCTAAGCTTCTTTTTCATTGGATTAGGGCCTCTAAGCTTCTTTTTCATGATTAGGGGCTCTAAGCTTCTTTTCATGGATTAGGGGGCCTCTAAGCTTCTTTTTCATTGGATTATTGGCATCTAAGCTTCTCTTTCATTGGATTAGGGGCCTCTAAGCTTCTCTTTCATTGGATTAGGGGCCTCTAAGCTTCTTTTTCATCGGATTAGGGGCCTTTAATCTTCTTTTTCATCTGATTAGGGGCCTTAAATCTTATTTTTCATTGGATTAGGGGCTTTTAGGCTTCTTCTTTATTGGATTAGGGGCCTATAAGCTTCTTTTTCATAGGATTCGGAGAATTTAACCCTGTCTTTCATCAGATTAGCGGCCTTTAATATTCTTTTTGATTAGATTAGGGGCTTTTTGGCCTCTTTTTCATTGGATTAGGGGCCTCTAAGCTTCTTTTCCCCCCGAATATGGGCTTTTAGGCTTCTTTTTTATTAGATTAGGGGATTTCATTCTTCTTTTTCATTGGATTAGGTTTTTTTTTTTTAGAGAATGGGCAAGTTATTCTATACAGTGTGGTGGAAAAAAGGGGAAATAGTACAAAAGTAGGTGAAAAGGGTATGGCAAAGTGGAAACGTGCCCTTGTTGGAAAAAATTTGATTTTCTGTAAAAATTCATTGGAATTTCGGTTTAATTAGGATTTTGTTTTGACATTTTTATTTTGTTTTTTAGAGTCCAAATTTTCCTTTAACCGTAAGTATGCTTCTGGATGTGTTAGAAGTAATTGGCCCGTTCAAACATTTCAACAAATTACGAGAGTTTATACAGATCAAACTCCCGCCTGGATTCCCCGTCAAAATCGGTAATCCTTTCATTTTATTTTTCAGTTCAAAAAATTCAATTTTAAATTTTTCAGAAATCCCAATTTTACCTACAGTCACCGCCAAAATCACATTCCAAGATTTCGAATTCAGAGACGAGATCGATTCGAAAATTTTCGAAATCCCGCCTTATTATTGCGAAGACCAAAACAGGTAACTTTTCAAATTTTTCGTTAATTTTTTTTTCAAAATTGCTATTTTAGCTTCGAAGATTATGATATTTAGGGGTACAAAGTAAGTCAAAAATCCCTTTAGAATTGAACCCCCACAAAAATTTGTGCCGGTCAAAGGATTTAGGCTTTTAAGCTTTGTTTTCATCGGATTTGGGGCCTCTAAGCTTCTTTTTCATTGGATTAGGGACTCTACTTAGGCTCCTCTTTCATCAGATAAGGGGTTTTTAAGCTTCTTTTTCATCGGATTAGGGACTTTTAGGCTCCTTTTTCTTCGGATTAGGGGCCTTTAAGCTTTTTCCATTGGATTAGGGGCTCTTAGGCTCCTTTTCATCAGATTAAGGGCTTTTAGGCTTCTTTTTCATTGGATTTGGGGCCTCTAAGCTTCTTTTTCATCGGATTAGGGACTTTTAGGCTCCTTTTTCATTGGATTAGGGGCCTTTAAGCTTATTTTTCATTGGATTAGGGGCTTCTAAGCTTCTTTTTCATTGGATTATGGACCTCTAAGCTTCTTTTTCAATGGATTAGGGGCCTCTAAGCTTCTTTTTCATTGGATTAGGGGCCTCTAAACTTCTTTTTCGTTGGATTAAGGGCTCTTAGTATACTTTTTCATCGGATTAGGGGCCTTTAAGCTTCTTTTTTCATTGGATTATTGGCTTTAAGGTTCATTTTTCATTGAATTGTGGGATTTAAAGCCTATAAGTAAGTCAAAAATCCCTTAAGAATGGAACCCCCACAAAAACTTTGTGCCTGCTTTACAATTTTGAACTCCAAAAGGCACGACAAACCTAAAATTTGCTTTTATTCAGATTTCCAGATATATGACCGGCACAGACTTTCTGCATGACCGAATCCGGAATCGAAATCGAATTCTCTCCGATGTACACCTGCCTCTTAGTCATACAAGAATAATTTCTCGTATTATTTTTAATTCACATCCTTTTAGTGTTTACTTTTAATTTTCTCCCCCCTTTCGGCACTAAGAGACTTTCGAGCATGTTTGATCCTTTTGTAAAATTTTCACCTTTTTATTTTCTAGTCTTTCAGTGTTTGTTGTAAAATAATCGATTTTATGCAATTTCATGTGTGTTTATTGCAATAAGTTTTTTTTAAAAATTGTATATAAAAAAGCAATAAGTCCAAAAACCAAAGAAATTCCCTCCAAAAGTTTTTTACAGCTAGTCTTGAAGAAATCATATCATTAAAAATTTTTTTCTCGGGGTGGCTGAATTCATTGTACCCAGCTGGTTTATCAGCAAAAGATGGTTTTCGACAAAAATTAATTTTGGACAGTTTCCTTTGAAAAATGTTAAACTAATTATGAATATTTAAATCCTTAATTTATAATCGTATCCTATTGTAATTGTATTTATGATGACAATTATGCCGATCTCGTGACCCCTACACCCTGGTTAACCATATCATTGGACAATTTTGCTCAATTGTATCAGTTCTCTATCGTTAATTAATCGACAATCTTGATCGACTGAGAAAAAAAAAATTATTTTGAGATCAAACTGATTTCGAGGTACAAGGGAAATCCCAAAATTTCAAACAATATTTTTGTTGATCTCATTTTTTTAAGGTTCAAATTTTTTCTTCCCATTAAATGCTTTCCATTTTATTTTTTATGTATTCGAACTGTATATAAACTATTTTTTTAGGGCTCTTGATTGTACTTAGACCGTTTGTTCAATTTTTATTTTCTCGAGAAGCTCTTTGTTTTTATTTTATGAAAAATAGTTAATCAAAAATTTAGTCTTAAGATGTGCAGGTTTCGTCCTGTTTGGTACTGTTCATTTATTTTGGACAATTTTGTTCCTGTTATGCATTTTTGTTAATTTAATCTACCAGTGTTTGTAGGTTAAAACGTGCAGGGTTTTCTAAAAAAATTGTATTGACATAATAAAAAGGCAAAGTGGTGTTCCTTTTTACTATAATATTTTAAAATAATTTATTTTTTCCTCTTCTGTTGGACGGTTTTGGTGCGAAAACTGAGGTAAACAAAAAAATTTTCTGCGGAAACATCTCACTGGACATCTCGTGCGAAAAGAGCCACATTATCCACCTACCCAGAAAAAAGTAGGTCATTGATTTTGAAGAATGGAGGCCAATGACACTATTTCCGATGAAATTTATCTCGAGCGCCCCTCCTTTAGCCAGAATTGCGATACTTTTCTTCTTTTTTTTCTGTTACACAGACGCTTTTTTTCTGAACATCATTTAAAAAAGGGGAGAAATAATCAGATAACTGATAAACGGTGCCCGTATTCTCACCCCGTGGGGGTCATCTCTTGATAAATAAACGGGTTACTCGACCTTGGCCCTGGGATTTGCTGAGTTTACTTCAGAATTCAAAAATTAAAATCCGGCAAAACTTTTCAACAACCAACAGGTGATGGAATGGAATCTCCATGCTGCAAATACAGAACACTCCTCTTGAAGATTTAAAGATGTCAAGCCAATCGGCCAAAAGGAAGCTGAGAAAACTCCAAATCTCATCAAACAATGGCATGTCACGGGCGTCACTGCTATGGCATGACGTGGCATCTGCACCCTTCATGCTATGGCATGATGTGTCATGGGAACCAGTCAAGGCCATCGGCCAAAAGGAAGCTGAGAAAAACTCCAAATCCCATCAAGCAATGGCATGTACGGGCGTCATGCTATGGCATGACGTGGCATTGGCTACCCTCATGCTATGGCATGACGTGGCATCTGCACCCTTCATGCTATGGCATGATGTGTCATGGGAACCAGTCAAGGCAATCGGCCAAAAGGAAGCTGAGAAAACTCCAAATCCCATCAAGCAATGGCAAGTCACGGGCGTCATGCTATGGCATGACGTGGCATTGGCACCCCTTATGCTATGGCATGACGTGGCATCTGCACCTTTCATGCTATGGCATGATGTGTCATGGGAACCAGTCAAGCCAATCGGCCAAAAGGAAGCTGAGAAAACTCCAAATCCCATCAAGCAATGGCATGTCACGGGCGTCATGCTATGGCATGACGTGGCATCGGCACCCCTCATGCTATGGCATGACGTGGCATCTGCACCTTTCATGCTATGGCATGATGTGTCATGGGAACCAGTCAAGCCAATCGGCCAAAAGGAAGCTGAGAAAACTCCAAATCTCATCAAACAATGGCATGTCACGGGCGTCACGCTATGGCATGACGTGACATAAGCACCCCTTATGCTATGGCATGATGTGTCATGGGAACCAGTCAAGCCAATCGGCCAAAAGGAAGCTGAGAAAACTCCAAATCCCATCAAGCAATGGCAAGTCACGGGCGTCATGCTATGGCATGACGTGGCATTGGCACCCCTTATGCTATGGCATGACGTGGCATCTGCACCTTTCATGCTATGGCATGATGTGTCATGGGAACCAGTCAAGCCAATCGGCCAAAAGGAAGCTGAGAAAACTCCAAATCCCATCAAGCAATGGCATGTCACGGGCGTCATGCTATGGCATGACGTGGCATCGGCACCCCTCATGCTATGGCATGACGTGGCATCTGCACCTTTCATGCTATGGCATGATGTGTCATGGGAACCAGTCAAGCCAATCGGCCAAAAGGAAGCTGAGAAAACTCCAAATCTCATCAAACAATGGCATGTCACGGGCGTCACGCTATGGCATGACGTGGCATCGGCACCCCTTATGCTATGGCATGACGTGGCATCTGCACCTTTCGTGCTATGGCATGATGTGTCATGGGAACCAGTCAAGCCAATCGGCCAAAAGGAAGCTGAGAAAACTCCAAATCCCATCGTGCAATGGCATTGATACCCGTCATGTTATGGCATAAGCCCTATCATGCTATGGCATGACGTGGCATCTGCACCCTTCATGCTATGGCATGATGTGTCATGGGAACCAGTCAAGCCAATCGTCCAAAAGGAAGGTGAGAAAACTCCAAATCCCATCGTGCCATGGCATTGATACCCGTCATGTTATGGCATAAGCCCCCATCATGCTATGGCATGACGTGGCATCTGCACCCTTCATGCTATGGCATGATGTGTCATGGGAACCAGTCAAGGCAATCGGCCAAAAGAAGCTGAGAAAACTCCCAATCCCATCAAGCAATGGTATGTCACGGGCGACATGCTATGGCACGACGTGGCATCGGCATCCCCTCATGCTATGGCATGACGTGGCATCGGCACCCCTCATGCTATGGCATGATGTATCGTCACTCATCATGCTATGGCATGATGTGTCATGGGAACCAGTCAAGCCAATCGGCCAAAAGGAAGCTGAGAAAACTCCAAATCCCATCGTGCAATGGCATTGATACCCGTCATGTTATAGCATAAGCCCCCATCATGCTATGGCATGACGTGGCATCTGCACTCTTCATGCTATGGCATGATGTGTCATGGGAACCAGTCAAGCCAATCGGCCAAAAGGAAGCTGAGAAAACTCCAAATCCCATCAAGCAATGGCATGTCACGGGCGTCATGCTATGGCATGACGTGGCATCGGCACCCCTCATGCTATGGCATGACGTGGCATCTGCACCTTTCATGCTATGGCATGATGTGTCATGGGAACCAGTCAAGCCAATCGGCCAAAAGGAAGCTGAGAAAACTCCAAATCTCATCAAACAATGGCATGTCACGGGCGTCACGCTATGGCATGACGTGGCATCGGCACCCCTCATGCTATGGCATGATGTGTCATGGGAACCAGTCAAGGCCTTCGGCCAAAAGGAAGCTGAGAAAACTCCAAATCCCATCAAGCAATGGCATGTTACGGGCGTCATGCTATGGCATGACGTGGCATCGGCACCCTTCATGCTATGGCATGACGTGGCATCTGCACCTTTCATGCTATGGCATGATGTGTCATGGGAACCAGTCAAGGCAATCGGCCAAAAGGAAGCTGAGAAAACTCCAAATCCCATCAAGCAATGGCATGTCACGGGCGTCATGCTATGGCATGACGTGGCATCGGCACCCCTTCATGCTATGGCATGATGTGTCATGGGAACCAGTCAAGCCAATCGGCCAAAAGGAAGCTGAGAAAACTCCAAATCCCATCAAGCAATGGCATGTCACGGGCGTCATGCTATGGCATGACGTGGCATCGGCACCCCTCATGCTATGGCATGACGTGGCATCGGCACCCCTCATGCTATGGCATGACGTGGCATCGGCACCCCTCATGCTGTGGCATGGGCACCCGCCATGCTGTGGCATGGGCACCCGCCATGCTATGGCATGGGCACCCGCCATGACCCGCCATGCTATGGAGTGGCATTGCATAGGCACCCGTCATGCTATGGCATGCTTGGGTAGGGGTACCCATCATGCTGTAGCATGACGTGGCATCGGCACCCCTCATGCTATGGCATGACGTGGCATCTGCACCCATCATGCTATGGCATGGGCACCTATAATGCTATGGCATGCCAGGTAAGTCAGGTTAAGTCGGTTAAGAAGATGAAACAAAACCGGCACAATAGTGACAATTTGTTGCTGGCCGGTTGTCACTCGAGGTTTGTTTTTTTATATCAAAACCATTAAAAAAGACATAAAAAATGCCTTATCTCATATAAATTTTTCCATTTTCTGTTTACGTTTTTTAGACGGGGGTAAGGGTTAAAAAATATAGAACATAACGAAAAAATACTAAAACAAAAACTCGAAATTTTGTATGTTTTTCCCACATTTTTGAGAATAACAGTTGTGACAATATTGACCGTTTCAAAAGTCACGATTTCCCCTCAGTATTTTTATCATCCCTCGATTATCGTACAAATAAACCATTAATTTTGCTTATTATTATTTTAAATTAATTAAAAAACTTTGACCTTTACTACCTATGCCTTTACTACCTTACCTATGTTGTTTGGACAGTAATGATGGTTTGGGCAGTTTGGGCTTATTGGGCCGGGTTTTTGCATATTTTGGACTCTTAGAGGCGAAAAGGGCTTCTTATTCAGTCACGTTGCTTAACAATAGCGGCCATTTTAAATGTCTCCTCGTTGGCCTCTAATGGTCAAAAGAAATCAAAAAAAATGACCCAAATTTATGTTATCAATTTAAAAAAAAATGTTCCAATTCAATTTATCGTAGATCAATTTATTGCTTTAGTGCCTTTTGTCCTTTTATTTTTAAATTAAAATTTAAAGGAGTTTTACTGCCCAAACCGCCCAAAAGCTCCCAACGGCATAAACTGCCCGAACTTCCCAAACTGCCCAAACCACCCAGATCGCCCAAACTGCCCAAACCACCAAGCGGCCCACACTGCCCAAACCTCCGAAACTTTCCAGATCGCCTAAACTGCCCAAACCACCAAGCGGACCAAAGTACCTAAACTACCTAAACTGCCCAAACCACCCACCGGCCCAAACCTCTAAAACTGTCCAGATCGCCCAAACCACCCAACGGCCTAAACTGCTCCAACTTCCCAAACCACCCACCGGCCCACACTGCTCAAACCTCCAAAACTGTCCAGATCGCCCAAACTGCCCAACCCAACCAGCGGCCCAAATTACCCAAACCACCCACCGACCCACACTGCCCAAACTTCCAAAACTGTCCAGATCGCCCAAACTGCCCTAACCGCCCAAACCTCCAAAACTGCCCAGATCGCCCGAACTGCCCAACCCACCCAGCGGCCCAAATTGCCCAAACCACCCACCGGCCCAAACCGCCCAAACATCCAAAACTGTCCAGATCGCCCACACTGCCCAAACCACCCAGCGGCCAAAATTGCCCAAACCACCCAACGGCCTAAACTGCCCAAACCACCCAACGGCCTAAACTGCCCAAACCGGCCAAACCTCTAAAACTGTCCAGATCGCCCAAACTGCCCAAACCACCCAACGGCCTAAACTGCCCAAACCACCCACCGGCCCACACTGCCCAATCCTCCAAAACTGTCCAAACCGCCAAGATCGCCCAAACTGCCCAACCCACTCAGCGGCCCTAATTTCCCAAACCACCCACCGGCCCAAACCGCCCAAACCTCTAAAACTGCCCAGATCGCCCAAACTGCCCAAATAACCCACCGGCCCAAACCTCCAAAACTCTCTAGATCTCCCAAACCGCCCAAACTGCCCAACCCACCCAGCGGCCCTAATTGCCCAAACCACCCACCGGCCCAAACCTCCCAAACCACCCACCGGCCCAAACCGCCCAAACCTCTAAAACTGCCCAGATCGCCCAAACTGCCCAAATAACCCACCGGCCCAAACCTCCAAAACTCTCTAGATCTCCCAAACCGCCCAAACTGCCCAACCCACCCAGCGGCCCTAATTGCCCAAACCAGCCAACGGCCTAACCTGCTCAAACCACCCACCGGCCCAAACCGCCCGAACATCCAAAACTGTCCAGATCGCCCAAACCTCGCAAACTGCCCAAATCACCCAAACTGCCCAAACCGCCCAAATCACCCTAATCACGCAGACCGTCAGGGGGACTAAGGTTATTTTACTTTTAAGAATTATTGTTTATTTAGCAATACCTGGATCAGCAATCGTTTTATATCCTCAAATATTATTTCCCATTAATCAACTTTTACTATAATATTTGTTAAGTTTCCCGACTAATTTTATCATCCCCCTTTTAACCGATAAACTTTTTTTATCTAAATTATATTAATTTGAATGAAGACTCAAATCAGTGAATGAGTAAAAATAATATGAAATTACGTAATTTTATTATTATTTTATACTTCTAGATTACAGGCTTTTTACTTTCTTTTCATTAGCAGTCGTTTTTCGACGAAATCTCAAGGAATGAAGAAAAATCCATTTTTGAAGGTGAAGGAAACCTCTGACGTCATTTAGGTGCTCAATAACTTTTATAGGCCTTTAAAATATCTTTCTAACGGTATAAATATTAAGAAAATCGGTTTAGAATTGACAAAGTTATGGAGGTTTAAAGTTTAGGAATGATTTTTCTTGTTTTCGATGTTTTATGCTCAGTTTTAAAGGTGAAGGAATGCTCTGACGTTATTTAGGTACTAAATAACTTTTACAGGCCATCAAATTATCTTTCTAACGGTATATAAATTAAGAAAATCGGTTTAAAATTAACAAAGTTATAGAAGTTTAAAACCTTTAGGTCTAAAGAACGTTCTAGACAACCCCTCTATTATTTGATCCCCTAAAATATTCAATCTTCGGGAGGAAAAAAAGGAAGAAAAATAAAAATGGTGGGGATAATCGTCTCTATATAAGAATGATGATTAAACCCGGCTCCCGTATACGTCTCGCGTCTTCCGTTCCGTCAAGATGGCGGTCGACCGTGATCTTTTTAGGCTTGCGCTTTGTCTACTTTTGTCCGTTTACTTTATAGGTAAGTACCCATCAATTATTTATCAATTAATTAATTATTTCATTGTTTAAAAAATTAATATTTATAAAAATAAAAGGAAAAAGGGTCTAAATGGGGATTCTGTCTCACAATTTGAGGCTAAAAGCTTAAAATTTGAACTTTTTTGCTAAAAAAACAGCTTAAATTTGAAGTTTAAAATTTTTCAGTATTTAGGGTGACTGAGAGGCTTTTCACCATATTGCCTTGTCTTTTAATTCCGTCCCGAGGAAGCCAAAGACCTGAAATGCCCCAAAAGTGCAGGTTTTTAGAATGAAAATCTGGAATTTTCCGGAGACGTCCGATTAAATTCGTTATCTTGTTTAAATTTAATTAAAGCGAGCGAAACTATCAAAGGTCGTGGGGGTTGAAAAGCAAATTGAAGATAAAATAAAATTTTCGAAGAAAGATTACACCCCGATTTTGTTATCTGCTTAGAAATTATTTAAATTTTTTATTTTTTCGTTTTATATTAATCTATTGTCTCAAG
Organism: Orius laevigatus; assembly: GCA_018703685.1. Taxonomy (NCBI): domain Eukaryota; kingdom Metazoa; phylum Arthropoda; class Insecta; order Hemiptera; family Anthocoridae; genus Orius; species Orius laevigatus. The sequence goes on along the minus strand of JAGWEN010000355.1, from coordinate 57,710 downwards.
GGGGTCCCCTTTCAATTGGTTAATTACAGGATACGATTTATTAGAATCGGTTAGAACTATTTCGCCAATAGAAACGTTTTAAAATTATAATAATGTCCCCTTTGTATTGATGAAAACAAATTTTGAACTCAGGGGGTTGAGGCAATGAGTATTATCGTTTTTGAGTCGAATACTCATATTGAATTCGATATTACGCTTCTTCAGGTACCTTTGAACCAATTGGACTGAAATGGGGCACAGATCTTGTTTAATATTAGAAGAAAAAGCCCTGAAAATTTCAAGTCGATCGGTCCCCTTGGAGATGAGAAACCGCTTTGTCCATCAGTGGTGACTCAACTCAAAGAGGATATTGCGTTTTTTCAGCTCGCTGAGGACCGATTGGGCTGAAATTGGGCACAAATCTTCTTTAATATTAGAAGAAAATGCCCTTAAAATTTCAAGTCGATCGGTCCACTGGGAGATGAGCAAACGCTTTGTCCATCAGTGGTAACCCAACTCAAAATATTGCGTTTTTTTCAGCTCACTGTGGACCGATTGGGGTGAAATTGGGCACAAATCATGTTTAATATGATAAGGAAATGACCTTAAAATTTCAAGTCGATCGGTCCCCTGGGAGATGAGATCATCAAAATCCTTTTTGAGTCAAGAATCGACGTGTATGGCTAGGTAGTAGCGATAAAGGAGTTGTTTTAGCTTATTTATGCTTATCGTGCTATAAAATTGGTCAAAAAGAGTTGTGAATTTTATGAACTCGAATGAACTTTGAACGTGAACTCGGTTATCGAGGTCAAATCTCTTATCAATTTGTTATTTTAGATGCGAGAGAATGTAAAATTGGATGTCTCGGAAAAGCGAACCCGCTGTACAATCTTGAATCTGGAAAATCGTACAATTATGCGTTCGAAGGTAAAGCGGAGACGACACTGGCTGGTGTCAAAAATGTCGTGAGCACGATGGGCATCAAGGCTCAGGTGGCGATCACAGCCGGGGCGACCTGCGAACATTACATCACCGTCAAAGACGTCCAAGTCACTTCAGACAGCGTAATTTGCCTTTGATATCTTTTGGGGTTTTACTTTTTTTGTTTTGTAGTCGGCGAAGGTCGATTTGAAGGATACGGTCGTCAAGTTTGGTATGCAAGGGGGTAAAATCGAAGACCTCTGCGTCGACAAAGAGGAAAGGACTTATTCGCTCAACATCAAAAGGGCGATCCTTTCTCTCGTGCAGACTTCAGTCCTCAAAGAGTCTGGTTCTTCCTCTGCTACCGAAATCGACATTCATGGGTCTTGTCCGACCATCTTCGACTTCACCAAAACGGGAAATTCGCTGTCCGTCCGTAAGACGAAAGATTTGAACCGTTGCGCGTTTAGGGAGAACTACGTTGGCGGTTTATCGCCAAGTTCTTACCAAGCAGATTCGGTAAGTTCATCCCCGAAGCTGCGCTGAACCAACTGTGTCAGCCACCATAGGACGTCAAGTTCATTAATTTGTGTTTTTAGGATATTCAATCTTCAAATTTGATGTCTGGAAGTCTTACTACCGTGCAGACGATTGAAGGAGGTGTCCTGAAAGAGGCGAAATCTGAAGAAAGCTATGTCCATAATGGGCCGAACGCGTTGGACGCACCAGCTAAGACTGTCATCAAATCGTCCTTGGTATTGTCGAATTCCGCCGCTGCTGCTGCTCCTGCTGCTCCAGGTAATGTCGGAAAGTCACTTCTTTTCGACGCCGGGCACGGAAGCGAGACGACTACGACTGAACAAGAGCTCACTAAAGACATCGAGCACCTTTCCAAACATGACGACATCACCGAAGCGTGCGCTTCTTCGTTTAACAACTTGGTCCGTAAACTCCGTAAAGCGGATGCGTCTCAGATTGCCAAGGTTGATGCTTTCTGCGGAGCCGATAAGAAAAAGAAGGCTGTCTTTATGGACGCACTTTTTGGCTGCGGATCTTCCGATTGCGTCTATTATATCGGAGAGTTGATGACTAAAGGTGACATCAAAGAAGACAAAGCTCGGATGTGGTTTGGCCGTATCGGCTTCGCTAGCCACGCTCATCCTGACGCCCTCAAAAAAATCTCCGTAAGTTCTTTTCTACTCAACTGACTTTCTAATGACGGTTTGCAGGGATTGATCAAAGAAGACAGTCCGACATCGGCTTTCCTCGGTGTGGGCATGCTCGCCGGCAAATACTGCAAGCAACACGCGTGCAAAATGGACCCGTCGATGGAAGACGTCGAGAAGAACATCGCGAAACCGCTTTTATCGAAAGGATGCAAAGTCGCTGATAAGAAAACCGAAGATAAAGTCATCGCTAGCTTGAAAGGACTTGCGAACATCAACTACTTGACCAAACCCGTTGCCGATGCCGTCATCGAATGCGCGACCAACAAAGCACACAGCAACAGAATCAGATCTGCTGCGTTAGACACACTCAGGTCCGACGCCCACAACCCAACTGTTAAAGAAGCAGCAGGAAAAGTTTTCAACACTGACTTAGAAGATTCCGAATTGAGAATTAAAGCTTACCTTGTACTCGCTGAATGTCCGTGCGGGAAAGTCGCTACTTGGGTCAAAGATGTCCTTGAATCCGAAAAATCATTCCAAGGTAAGACGCACTTTCGAAATGACCATCGCTTATCCATGTTTCAGTTGGATCTTTCATCGTTTCGCATTTGAGAAACGTCCGTGCATCTGCAGATCCGCAAAAGTCAAGTTTGAAGAAACATCTAGGATCAATTCTGACGACCAAGAGGTACCCGTTCGACTTCCGTAAGTTTTCGCAAAACTACGAAGCTTCGTACAACCTCGACCTCTTGAATATGGGAACGATCGCTGAATCGAATGTCATCTACTCTCAGCATTCGTTCGTCCCCAGGACCCTTTCGCTCAACCTCACCTCGCAGCTTTTCGGCCAATCTTTCAACTGGCTTCAGGTCGACGCTCGTCTCGAAAACGTCGAGAGGGCTCTCGAAAAGATCTTCGGAACCGGAAAGGATAAAAGCATGGAAGAACGACTTTACAAGATGAAGAACAAAGCGGACCAGATGCTGGAAAAAATCGCGTCCAAACTTGACAAACCGCTCAGGCCCAAAAGGGAAATCAACATCAATGATGTAGAGAAAAATTACAAAGCTTTAGCCACTCAAGTAGGTTCAATCATAAACAACTCTGCAAGCCTAGGTGTCGTTGCAGAGCTAGCCATGACATCCTTGCATCGACATCTTTGCCTAGGTGTCGTTGCAGAGCTAGCCATGAAATCCTTGCATCGACATCTTTGCCTATCGTTGCAGAGCTAATCTTGACATCCTTGCATTTCAATGACTTTTTTTTTAGGCCAAACTTCAAGACAATGGAAACAACGTCGATATCGATCTTAACTTGAAAACCGGAGGCGGCCAATTCGCTTGGATGAAATACCATTCGGACGACCAACAATGGGAAACTGACAACATCATCGACAGCACCTTTGAAAAAATCGAAAAAGTCGTTGACGGTGCTAAATCGATTAATGTAAGCGTAGGACTCCCCTTCAGGATTTATATATCCAAAGCATTGCTGGCATTGTACTAGGCAGACATCTTTGCATTGATGTCTGCATTGCTGGCATTGCAGCCATGCTAACGTTCTCCCAAACCTAGAAGTTCCGCAGTTCTCGACCATAATACCTTTTTTTGCTTTCAGATGAACTACAAACGGTACATGTCATTGGGCGACATCGAACTTCAATACGGAACCAGTCTTGGTCTCCCGATTGTCCGAAGTTTGAATGGAGCAGTCGCACTCACGTTGAAGGTCGACGGAAAACTGGACATCCCCGCCATTCTGAAAGACCCCAAAAACACAGACATCAAATTCCAACTGATTCCAAGCGCTGCCATCGACTTAGTCGGAAGCGTCATCATCGACGGTATCAAACTTCAATCCGGAATCCAACTCCATTCAGTCGCGCACACATCCACCGGCTCAGACATCTCATTCAGGATCCTCGACGGTACCGGCATTGACGTCAAACTCGGACTCCCCGTCGACAAACAAGAAGTCCTCAACTTCAAAACTTCCTTCCAAAAAGTCAAAAACAACTACGACGTTTCCGACGACTTAGTCTACAACGTCAAACGCGAAAAGTACGAAGGATGCTTCGACCAATTAGGCCCATACGTCGGGCTCATCTTCTGCGGAAAAGCTGATGCACCATGGGAAGGGACTAGATCGCTCAACCCAGCATATGGACCCATCAATCTCAAACTGAGCGTCAACAAAGAAGACCCGTCGCTCAGCACGTACCACTTCAGGACAACCTACACCAAAGAGAACAATCCAGAAAACAGCCGAAAGTTTGAAATCCTTTTGGACACACCAGGCACGAAATACGACCGTAAGCTCTCGTTAAACGTCGAAGGTGCCATTCAATCCAAAAAATACCTAAAAGCTAACCTAAAATCACCCTGGACACAAGCCAACTTCGACTCCTACATCACCACATCTCCATCAGAAAACATCATCTTCGCCAAACTCAAGCATGACGATTCCGAATACCTCATCAAAGGTGGCTTCACCAAAACGAAATCTGGCAATGCAGTCAAGTATGAGCCAGTTTTGGAATACAAAGCGCCTGAATTCAAGTCGACTCTTATCGGAAGAAGAGGTGGTGCCAAACAAGCACCGCAGACGTACACCTTAACCGGTGCCATTATCATCGAACCTGGTAAAGACAACCAAATAACAGTCCAAGGACTCACATTACATTCACCGAGAACGAAATTCACATTAGACGGAACCGGAAGCTACGACTCAGACCCGTTTACGCACTTAAGAGGCGAATATAAGTTAAGCTGGGATAAAGAAAACGTCCAAGTAAAGTTCGATTATGACAAACCGCCTCAGGGTCCTAACCTCAAACTCTGGCTTTCCGTCCTCCCGAGCCAATATCGAGACTTCGGAGTCGACCTCAAGTACGAATTCGTCAAAAAGGATCTTTTCCCAAGGCCCCAAGACGACCGTACCTACGAGCTCAAGTTTTCATTGACCCACGGTCCAGATCCTTCGAACACAATGAGCAGGATTTCCTTGAGCAGTTTTACTGTTTACAATCTCGAAAAGAAGACGATCAACACCGAAAATAAGGCTTCTTACCCAGTCTTGAACTTGGAAGGATCCCAGTTTTTGAAGAAAGACGCGAAATCGTTCAAAACGGGCCTTAAAGGGAAGCTCGATCGCTATTCCGGTGAGATCAAAGCGAGCGGAGATTTGGGCAAAAAGGAAGGCGAATACAACTTGGACACGATGGCCGAAGTGATGGGCAACACCGTCGACGTGAAAGCATCCAGAAAAGTCATCTCTGATGGAAAAGCCAAATATACGAACTCGATCGAGCTCAAGCCTGGCGGAAAATACGAGCTCAACATGAACGTCGAAAACAAAAAAGGAAAAGAAACGAAACTCAAAGTGAACACCGAAGTCATCCTTCCTGCCGAACCCAAATTGATCAAGATCGACCTGGACATGGAGAACAAAGAGAAATCGTGTTCTTCCTCTTTGAAAGCGGTCGCTGGTGCCAAGGAATTGTTCAACGGCGATTTAAAAATGACCAAAGGCGAAAGTCTCAAAGGAAACCTTAAAATTTTGGACCTCATCGACGGCCAGGTCGAATCTCTTAACAAAGACAACAAAATCAAATCGAAAATCAACATCCATTTCCCAAGAATCGACAAAAAGGTACGGTATAGTGTAAAAAATTAATTCTTCTTGGTTCTTGATTTCAATTCATAAAAGCCTTTTTTCGAGGGATGGTATTCTTAGGTATCAAAATTGAGAAAAATCCCTGACCATCCCTAACCATCCTTATCCATCCCTAACCACCCCAAACACTAAGGGATTCTTTGCTATGAAAATTTTGTTTATTTCAGATGGAAGGAACTTCCGAGATCGTCGAAGGCCTCAAGAGCGGAAACGTCGGATTCTGCTGGGACATGAAAGACCCTACAAAATCCATCGTTTTGGCATACGATAACGAAATAAAATCAGAGCCCGTTCGAAGCATCATTTCAAAGTAAAATTTTATAAAAAAATGTCAGCAAATTTTAATTTTGGTTTAGATCTTCACTGAGCTATCAAGGATCTGTAGTGAAACTAATGGTTACATACAATGGCGAGATCGGTGATGATTTGATGGTGAGGGAAATCGAAATTTTGCTTCCTGACGGTGGCAAATTGAATTTGGGCGGACAAGGGACTGTGAAGAAAAACGGTGAAGAGCTCATTCTGAAATGGAAGATCGTCGGTAGCTGCACCCCTAAGGACGGCAAGTCTTCCGTCTTCGATTTACTCGAGAAGGTCACCCTTTCCGGCGATATGTCTTTGAACGACGAGACTGACAAATATAAAGGACAAGTCGGTCTCAACATTTTGAACAAGAAAAAAGAAGATTTTGACTCCTCTTTGAAATTCGACGTCCAAGACATCAAGGACGTCTGGCACATCAAAACGGAAGCGTCCGCCAAAGGGAAACTTATGGAAAACAAAGACGTTCTTTTGAAAATGGACCTCGAACCTGCCAGAAACGTCCCGAACCTCAAATTCAGCTGGTCCGCCGAACTCGGAAAAGAAACGAAACTCGACGGAAAAGGTGTCATCAACGTCGACAAGGAAAGCACCATCGACGCCGAAATCAATGGAAAACTACCGGAACCGAGTGAAATCAAAACGTTCAAATGGATCGTCCATAACAAGCTATCGATCTTGCAGAATCCCGCGGAAAAAAGGGTAAGTAATGATGTCACGCTAAACAGGGTTGCTAACATTGATGACAAAGCCAAGGGCACGCCACCCTCTCCCAAACGCTCAAATTGGGCTCTCGTTGGAGAGCTAATCTTGACATCCATACATCGATATCTTTGCTTAAGTGTCGTTGCAGAGCTGGCTATGACATCCTTGCATCGATATCATTGCCTATGTGTCGTTGCAGAGCTATCCATGACATCCTTGCATCGAGATCTTTGCCTAGCTGTCGTTGCTAGAGAACTAGATTTGGCTTCCCCATTTATCCCTTGATTTCCTTAGCTAGCAGACTCTTCCAAGATCCTAACAGCCCTCACATCCTCAAGTGGCATGCAATGAAATTCAAAGTTAATTTCGTTTCAGGCTTTCAAACTCGTATTGAACAACGACGTCAACTGGAACGACAAATTCGTCAAACACGGTCTCGAGCTCAACATGCCCACCAGCCAAGGAATTTCATTGGCGACCGAACTGAAGACGCCGACCACGAACAAGAAGCTGACCGGAAGCGCGAATTGGGCCGAGTACGGAATTGAATTTCTAAAAATATCATTTTCTTACGTTTTTCTTTCAGCGGTGACCCACAAAAGGCGGACATCTCGGGAACTTTGACTTACGACGGAAAGACCGCAGATTTGGGAGTCAAATTGGAAAAGAGCAAAGACAACAGCGCAGGAGCGATCCATGTCATCGCTAATTCTCCCGAGACTGGAAAAGTCCATTTCGTTTTCAAACATAAGACGATCAAAGAGAAAAACGGAATTCAAAACGACCTTTCGCTGACGATCAAGGATAAGAAATTCGCTGCCAATTCAGTGATTGAGATGGTCCGCGATCATCCTTTGGTCGACATCAACGTCGATTATCCTGACGGAAAGTCCAAGATCTATTTGAAGAATGATCGATTGGGAGAAAGACACTGGTCTGGCGAGAACAAGCTTAAGTGGACGTTGAACGGAGGTGGAAGCTTAAATTCCGACTACGATGCTAACTTCCAGTCTTTGGAGAGCTTCGCTTTGAAAGCAAACATCGACGCTCCAGAACTGAAAATGAAGAAGATGCATTTCGACATCACCAACAAGCCTCTCAAAGAAAACACGAAGCAGATCACGTTCAACATCAAAAGCGACGGAAAAACGACATCATCTGGAACTCTCAACTACGAAATCAAAAAAGACAGTGACAGCTACATCATCGAAGGGAAAGGAACGGCCAGAGACAGCGAGAAATCGATCCCTGTCTCTTTCAAATACGAAACGCGCTCTTCAGACACGAAAAGTGACTCAAAATTGGTCATCGTTTTGGGCAAACATAAGTATTCGTCGAAAACTGAAAGCAACCAAAAGCTTTTCTACATCGATTATGAGCATTGCTTGGAGAAAGAATGTGCGAAATCGTTGTATGAGAACAAAATTGATCAAACATCGAACAACAAGGTGCTCCATGAGGTGAAAATCGTTCTCGACTTAAGACCATACGCGCTCGACATCACCGACCCAATAAGCTTCCATTCGAAACTTTCGTTGGACGTCGCCTTACCTCTGGAACAACTCGTCGAACTCAAATGGTCCAAAAATGGAAAGTTGAAATACCACGCGGAAATCAAAGAGAAAGGACTCGCCGTTTTGTTGCATACGCCGAAACGCGTTTTGGGAGTCGAAAGCAAAATCGAATCGCCCAAAGATTCGAAGAAGATCGAAACGTCGATTTGGTTCGACAAAGCCAAAGGAGACAGGTTGACAGTCGTCACGACCACTTCGTTCGTCAAAGGAAAAGATTCCACTGTCTTTTCAGGAGAAACCAAAGTCTCCCATAAATCGCTTGGAAAGGTAAGCCAACCTACGCTTTTGCTATTGTCATTGTATACTTCAGCTCCCAGCTGTCGTTGCAGAGCTAGCCATGTCATCCTCGCATCGATATCATTGCCTAGCTGTCGTTGCAGAGCTAGCCGTGACATCCTGGCATCGATATCTTTGCTTAGGTGTCGTCGCAGAGATGACATCTTTGCATCGATATCTTTGCATAGGTGTAGTTGCAGAGCTAGCAATGACATGGTAGAGTGTCTTGGACTAAAAATAAGACTGCTTTGTTTGAATTTTTATAGGATTACGTGATTAAAGGGTCAGTTACATCCCCTGCGGCTAGAGGAAAGCTCGACGGTGAGTTGGTCCTCGACATTTTCGAAAAATCCGAAGACAAAGTGATCATCACCGTCAAGAACGGAGCTGCGCTCAAAGAAGACTACCAGTACGAACAATACATGAGCGCCTCGCTCAGAATCGACTCGTGCAAGCTCAAAATCGGTCTCGAACGTAACCTCCTGATCAACTGGAAAGACCCTCAGATCGTCTGGAGCGAACTCGCCGGTTACACCGACTCTAAAGGATCGAAACGCGAAGTCGGAGCCAAATTCGAACTCAACCGCAAACTCATCACCGGACACGTCAAAATCCCCGGATCAAAAGTCTTGGAAATCAACGGAAAAATCAGCGACAGTCCAAAATCCATTTCCATCGAAGGAACAACGACCATTCTCAAGAAGCAATACAAAAACAACCTCGTCCTCAATACAGCAGACAATAGCCTCAAATACACACTCAACTTTGGTATGAAACCATTCATAACTTGCTTCTCCGACTAATGAATTTTATAGACGGAAAGACCATCAATTGCGATGCTTCAGCAGCAATGGGCAAGAAAGGTCTTCTCAAAGTCTCCTTTGATAACAAAGAGTGCGCCAATCTTGAAGTCGCTTTGGACGAAGCAAACTTCTTAAAATCAACCTACAATTACAACATTGATTCTATCAAAGCGATATTCGTAAGTACTTCATGAAAAGAAACGCGTTAGTTGCGGAACTTCCATTTCTTCAATGTACAGAACTAGGGCGATGCATAGACATCCTAGTAGAGCTGTCTATGCCATAGCATTCCTTGGAGAGCAATGCATAGACATTCTATGCATGATATGGAGAGCTCTGTTCTTGCATTGGACCGCTAGTTGTGACACAGCATTGACGAATTCTTTTGCAGTACGCTCTCGCCGATTCGCTCTCGGGAGTCCAAAAAGATGCGACCTCTTTGGCCAAGCAGATCGCCGAAACCGAGAAGAAGGAAGCGGAAATCGCGTTCGCTTGTCTCCAAAAGAAGTCCCGCTCGCTCTCCCCATTGCTCGAGCACGTGAGCGGCGAACTCAAAGAAATCGGCGACGAAATCCTTCAAGACGAATACGTCAAAAAACTCTCTGGACTCATGTAAATATAATCCCATCCAAAAAAGCAACCGCCTGACGTCATTTTTTTAGTAAAAAAGAATACGGCAAGCTCATCGACAAGGTGGTCGAAATCTGGAAAGAGATCGTCGAATTCATGTCGACCCTAGAAAGCATCGTTGCGGACTCTATCAAAAAGCTGATCAAACTCTGGAAAGAAATCAGCCCGAAATTGGCGGAATCTGCCGAAAGGATAACCAACATCGTCCTCTCCCTTGCAGAAGAAGCGGTCAAGGTTTCGAAGAAAATCGTCGACAAAGTCTTAGACGAATTGAAAAAACACGAAAAGGACATCAAAGAATACCTCAAAGTCGTCACCGACTTCATCCATGGTAAAATCCGTCTTTTGCTTATAATTTAATGCCCTTTTTTCAGAATTCGGCAAGCAGATTGGAAAAGTCGTCTTTGTGCTGCACGAAGAAGTCAAAAAGATGGTCGAAATCACGATGGAGCAGTTGAAAGACTTCCCGCTCATAAACGCCATCAAAGAGAAGTACAGCGAACTCAAGCAGCTTCAAGTGCCCGAAGAATTCTGGGGAGTCTTCCTCGAAATCCAAGAAGACCTTAAGAACGCGATGCCGACCAAAGAAAGCGCAGATCTCATCGAAATGACGGCCAACTATTTGGAAAAGATTATCAAACAGGAGAAGTTCGATATTCAAGAAGCAAGTGTCAAATGGCTCCAGCAGTTGTCCAAAGCTATCAGTTCCATCGTCAACCGCGTTTCTGAATACGTGCCCATACAGGAGAAGCTTAAACCGAAGAACTATTTGAGCAAACTTTCGTTCAGCAACTTACTTCGAATTCCGAAAGGTGGCATTCGTCTCAGCATATTGAACTGGATCATTTCGAAAGACCTGCCGACATTATATGAGTTCCTGCAGACGTACCATCTCTCGCTTAAGCCTTGGGAGAACGTTCCGCCTTTCGCTGGCGTCGGTCTCATTCTGGAAGGGTCGGAAGTCATCACTTTTGACGGGCGTCATATCAGCTTTAAGGGTTCTTGCGATTACATCCTCGCGTCGGACTACCTCAACAACAACATCACCATCATCGCCCATGTCAAGAACGGAAAGATGGAATCCCTCACGGTCATTGGTCCAGATCCACGGGATGCGATCACATTGAACTCTGAAGAAAAAGAGGTAACACTATCACCTCAATGAATATTTTGTTTATTTAATTTTTCATCATAGCCCTCCCGGACCACAAATACAGAGGACTTCCCAATAGATAGTGTGCGCGCGAGTGCTTGGATTCGCCCGCATTCGGTCGGAGTCTACAACAAATTCGGAGCCCTCGTCATCTGCTCGCGGGATCTCACTTACTGCGAAGTGACCCTCAACGGATTCTATTTTGACAGAACTCGTGGACTCATGGGGAACATGAACTACGAACGATATGACGACCTTTTGCTTCCAAACGGAAAAGTAAGTAGACAGCAAGCTAGTCTTCACGTAGCCATCGATAGCTAAGCCATTGGTATAGCATCGGAACCCTTGCATCAATATCTTTGCATTGCTGGCATTGCAGAGCTAGCCGGTATCTTTGCATCAATAACCGTCTGTTTTAGATTGCTGGCGATGACACCGCCCTTGCGAACGGATGGAAACTCGGTTCATGCCCGGATATCCCGTCTGCTCCCCACACTCACGAACGTAACCAGTTATGTACGGAGCTTTTGACGAAGAACTACGAATTGGCGATCGGCATGCCATGGGCTCGCGTTTCGCCGTTTAGGGCAGCCTGCGACCATTTGACGAACGCCGCTCCCGAAGCGAAGAAGAAAGAAACCGCATGCAAGGTCGTCCAGGCGTACGTCCGTATGGCGAAACTCCACGGAGCGTTTTTCCTCCGCCTTCCTTCCACGTGTACCCAATGCCCCATCGAAGGCGGCACCCTCAAAGCGGGAGAGATCAAAGAAGTCCCGATTGACCTCAAAAAAGCCGACATCATACTCGTAATCGAAGCCGAACGTGAGAACGAACGCACCTATGGCAGAGAATTCGCATACTTTATCCCAAAACTCAAAGCCAATCTAGCGGCACAAAATTGCAAGTATGTATATGAAAAGATAAGGAAAACGTTTTTAACGGGTTTTTCTGCAGAGACGTGAGGGTATCAGTCGTCACCTTCAGCTCTCACGACAATTGGCCTCATTATTACACCTCGAAGGGGAAATTCTACAGCGACAAATTTAACGTCAAGTTCCACCAACCTCTCGAGGTCAGAAACTCCACGAGGATCGACAGAATGAAGAACCTCGGCCGTCGCCTCATCCAAGATTTGGGACTCTCCGGCATGTCGGTCACCTACAACGACATTTTGGAACACGAAAACTTCAGACCTGACGCGCGTAAGATCGTCATCGGCCTGCACAGTTCGCCTTGCATTCCCAAATCTTTGATCAACGTCGCCGGACCGATTATCAACGGAGTGGTCGCCAACGTCAAAGGAATCGTCTATCACGTCATCACCCCTCTCAAGGAAAAAACCCCCATACCCATCCAGGACGTCCTAGGTAAAAAAAACCAATAAAACTTACCTGAAATACTAAATAATCTCATTTGAAGGTATCACGGAAGGAAAAATCCTCAAGAGATCTGGAGAAATCATTGAAGACAAAGGCTTGTCCCTTTACGACGACATTTGCGTCGAAGCAGCCACTATGGTATTCATTTTTTATCTACTTAACGGCAGAGAAGTGGAAGGTTACGCTAGGCTAACCTAGTAGAAGGTCAACCTACCAACATAACCTCCTACACCTTCTTATCTGGCTTTATTTTCAATTTTTTTCAATTATCTGCCATAGTTTTGATCTGACGAAAAAAAGTATCAAACTAAACCCCCCTTAGAATTTAGCAAGGAATTGATTGGCATCGATAACTTTTGGACCCAACGTACAGGGCGCTCCAGAACGACCCTAACTTCGCTATTTTATGTCCTGACCATAGTTTTGACAATGGAAATCGATTCTACGCTTGATTTTAAGTAAATTTTACTAAAAACACTTTTTTGAAAGGACCAAACGTTCCCGAGTTAAGAATTGCTGGTCTATGTTAAGTGGCATTTAACCCCGGAACGTTTGGTCTTATTAAAAAAGTGTTCTAAGTAAAAGTGACTGGAAATTGATAGTAATATCGATTTCCATCGTCAAAAAATAAGGTTTGTTTTAAAATAACGAAGTTAGGGTCGTTCTGGAGCACCCTGTATGTCAAATCCAAAAGTTATTGATACCAATCGATTCCTCGCTTAAATCTAAGGGGGGTTTACTTCGACACTTTTTTTCGTCAGGACAAAACTATGGCAGATAATTGAAAAACATTGAAAATAACGCCAATGAAGGAGTAGGAGGTTATACTGGCAGCTTGACCTACTAGGTTATTTCAAGACAATTCTCTAAAAAATTGCCCCTTGTCCATGTTGATAACAAAATTTTTGTTTTAGACCGGAGGATACGCCTTCAACACCCCCATCCAAGATTCCGACGATGTGATAACGATCGCCAAAGCGATCTCCGACGACAAGGATTTCGTAAACGTTAAAATGAGCTGCACGTGCGGCCTTTACCGTGGCCTCGTCCCGTCGCCGACTTGCTACCGAAGCGACACACTCGACATTTAAGTTGTTTTTTAAAATTCAAAAAAGGCTGAGGAAGACTCTGTATATAAAAATCTTTCTGTATTTCCCCCCAACAGATTAATGTAAAAAGTTTTTTTTTTAAGTTCCTTTTTTAAATCTGTTTTTTTGCCAAAATTCTTTAGGTTATGTAAATTAAAAAGTATTTAATAAAATAAAAAATTTCTTTTTGTTAATCCTTTTTTATATATGAAGAACGTCTCTATCCTGGTAGTGCTGCCACACTTCCCCTGGACTGCAGAATCTGAACTAAAAACCGGATTTAACCGGACAAAACCGGTTTTTACCGGCATGAATCCCACATATGGTTCCAACATGCCTAAAAACCGTAGATAACCGGTTTTTACCTAATAAATACCAACTTCAACTGAATACTAGTTTTTGCACGACTAAAAACCGGCTTTATTCGGGCTAAAAATAACCTTTTACCAATATTTACGAAATAAATACAGGCTTCAAGTCCAATTTGTTTCACCAAACGAGCATTTTTTAAAAGAAAACCAATCAAATTGGTGAAAAACCGGTTTCCAACGGTCAAGCATGCGCAAATGAAAAAACTAAAATCTGCTATTGGTTAGTATTGTGGGGTGGTATAGGAGGGGGGGCTTCTATTGATTGCGACCGGGTGAATTTAGAACGTCTGGGATGTTTTGGGTTGAGGTACCCACCGCCCCTAACGTTCGTGTTTTTCCGCCTTCCGGATCCCCCACCCCACCCCACCCCCACCTCCCCCAACATCTTTCGACCCGTCATCATCGTCAGTACCGTCGAGGGCCTTTAATGACTCCTTAACTACACTCGAGATACTCTCAAAGCCTTAAAAAGGGCCTAGAGAGGCAACACCACTAAAAAAAACTATAAACAAAAAAATAAAGAAGAAAAATAAATTAAAATAAATTAACAGGTTAGTCGCTTTTATCAAGAAACTTCACGTTTTTTTAAATAATCATTTAAAATTGCACGATTTGTCACCAATAAATGATAATTTTCAGTTTTACAAAAAATCTTATTATTTTGAATTGCGATAACCATGCTTGATTTGAATTTAAAAATGAAAAAGAAAATTCTGCATGCTGAGAAGTTTTGGAGGTAAAAAACGACAAGCAATACCTAGAAGTTTTGCTGGTTTAGCATTAAAACAACACTTTTGCAATACATGAGAGTATTGCGGGTTTAGCCGACCAGCCGATAATGTTCAACGTTGTTAAAACTAGTTTCGGTAATGAAGTTAATTTTATTAAAATTGAGGTAATTGGGGTAATTGAGGGTGGTAATTTTGGGGTAATATGGAGGAAGTGAAGGTAATTTAAGAAATGATTAGAATAGATAAGGGCTTATCCTTAATAAATGATCCTTTAATAGTGCCTCGAGGTAATTTTGGATGGAAGTTTTGTGATAATTAAGGTAGTGATGGGGATCATAAAGGTTTTAAGAGATGGTGATTTGGGGTTCTAAATGGTGGTAATTTGGTGGTAATGAAGGTCATAAATGGTAGAAATTTTGGGTAATGGGGTGATGAAGGTGGTAATTTGGGGTAGTGAAGGTTATTAGGGGTGGTAATTTGCGGTAAGGGATACTGGAGGTTATAAGAGGTGGTAATTTGGGGTAATGGGGTAATGAATATTATAAATGGTGGTAATTTTGGGTAATGAAGTAACGAATGTTATACATAAATGGTGGTAATTTGAGGCAATGGGTAATAAAGGTTCTAAATGGTGGTAATTTGGGGTAATGGGTAATAAAGGTTCTGAATGGTGGTAATTTGGGGGTAATGAAGTAACGAATGTTATACATAAATGGTGGTAATTTGGGGCAATGGGTAATAAAGGTTCTAAATGATGGTAATTTGGGGTAATGTGTAATAAACGTTCTAAATGGTGGTAATTTGGGGTAATGGGTAATAAAGGTTCTGAATGATGGTAATTTGGGGTAATGTTAATAAAGGTTCTGAATGGTGGTAATTTGGGGTAATGGGTAATAAAGGTTCTGAATGGTGGTAATTTGGGGTAATGTTAATAAAGGTTCTGAATGGTGGTAATTTGGGGTAATGGGTAATAAAGGTTCTAAGTGGTGGTAATTTGGGGTAATGAAGGTTATTAGGAGTGGTAATTTGGGAGCAAGCGGTAATGGTGGTTATAAGGGATGGTAATTTAGGGTGATAAAGATTCTAAGTGGTGGTAATTTGGGGTAATGAAGATTATAAGGGGTGGTAATTTGGGGCAAGCGGTAATGGAGGTTATAATGGGTGGTAATTTGGGGTAATGGAGGTCATAAGGGGTGGTAATTTGGGGTAATTGGATTAATTTTAGGTGATCAGGTACCTAGAGGTAATGTGTAATAAACGTTCTAAATGGTGGTAATTTGGGGTAATGGGTAATAAAAATTCTGAATGGTGGTAATTTCGGGTAATGAAGTAACGAATGTTATACATAAATGGTGGTAATTTGGGGCAATGGGTAATAAAGGTTCTAAATGGTGGTAATTTGGGGTAATGAAGGTTATTAGGGGTGGTAATTTGGGAGAAAGCGGTAATGGTGGTTATAACTTATAAGGGATGGTAATTTAGGGTGATAAAGATTCAAAGTGGTGGTAATTTGGGGTAATGAAGATTATAAGGGGTGGTAATTTGGGGCAAGCGGTAATGGAGGTTATAATGGGTGGTAATTTGGGGTAATGGAGGTCATAAGGGGTGGTAATTTGTGGTAATTGGATTAAATTTTAGGTGATAAGGTACCTAGAGGTAATCGAGGTAATTCTGAACAACTAAAAATGAGAAACATGATGTTCGCCATGATGTTTGACAATTTACGGGTCTAGTTTTTCGCAAATAGCTTGATTAACGTCTTGACTTTTATTTTCCAGCGTAAATCCCTTGAAAATGACGGTAC